>CAKMXS010000028.1:0-167545 GCA_928852645.1 Mycosarcoma mackinlayi | reverse complement strand
CCTAACCCTAACCCTAACCCTAAACCCTAAACCCTAACCCTAACCCTAACCCTAACCCTAACCCTAACCCTAACCCTAACCCTAACCCTAACCCTAACCCTAACACCTTGTAACCCTAACCCTAACCCTAATCCTCTTTGTAGTTGACCATCTTCCAGTTTGTAATGGACCATCTTCCAATTTCAAGCAGATTGTCTTCCAGTTGAATACGGACGCGTCTCATTTTTGAATTGAAATCACGTCTCAGGGCAAACCCCACCGTGTGACACACATGGAACCCTGACACCCTGTGACACAGTACTGCCCCTGCGTTTGTACTACTATAATTACATTAGTACAGATTTGAGCAAAGAATTGGGCACCCGTCCCCCGCCCCTTGTAAAACTCAAAGGCGCCACACAAGGCGAAGCTCAGGATCATGACGTGCAACCCCAGGCGACAATCGCTTCATTGCTACTGATGCTGCTACAGGTGCATCTTCTTCGAAGTGGTCTGAGAGGTAGCCAGCGCCCTTTCGTCCAAGAGCGATTGTGTTGTTGAGTTATGGTTTCTTTGTGACGATGAGAAGAGCTCCGAGCCAGATGCGAGTGCATCGATAAAGAGAGGTAATCTCGTCCCGCCGTCGGCACCGAGGGTGGGTTCGCGTGTTCGGATGGCATCCAACTCATCTCCAAACTCGTCTGCAACGGCTGTGAGCCACAATGATCGAAACGCTTGTTGACGACGCTCCTTCTGAGCTTCCGTTTCTCGGGAAGTTGATCGTGACTTGGCATCTGCGCCCTTACGGGTTGAAGCAGGCGATTTCTTGGCGTCCAGGATACGTTGCAAGTGCGGAGGAAGCCGCGGCGCTTCTGGCTCTAGCGCCTCGAGCACACGTGTGTTGGTGTAGCATTTTGCATTCGAGATGCTTCCTTCAGATGCAATGGGATCTGGTTCTGGCGTGAGTCGGAAAATGTGTCGTGTTGTGCCTGATGGATCAACTCGTACGTCCCGAGATTCGGCAGCAGCTGTTGTCCGGCCGCTACCTTTGCGATGACGTCTAGATCTCAGATCGACGTCCGATCCGCCTGAGTCGGAGGATGAAGAAGAGCTTGCTTCCGACGAAGACGATGCGGACGAAGATGAGGACGACGACGAAGATGAAGATGAAGCGGACGATTTGGACGAGGACGAGGACGATGAGGAGGACCTTGACCTTGTTCTTGCAGCCTTGACTAGCTGCATTTTGCTGTTCTCCACGTCAGACTCGTCGTCACTGGATGAAGACGAGTCGTCTGAAGAAGAAGAAGAGTCGTCATCGGAGGATATAGCGAGGGTTCGGGTTTTCCTCTGGCGTCTTCGACGTGGGTTCGCGGCTGCGGAGCCTACTTTCCTTTTTGCTGCCGCCATCGTCCGGGTGCCCGCAAGAGCTTGTTCACTTTACGTCCTTGTACGGCCTGAGTCAGGGTGTTGATGAAAAGAAATCGACAGAACTGCTTCTAGGAAAGTGCTGGATTGATATTGACCTCGTCGGTTGCAGAACGTAAAGTGGAGCGTGGACACAACTTTTCGTTAACGAAGAGTGGTTCCGAAGGACCGATTTCCGAATTTTTTTTGGAAGTTTTCGTGCGGTACACCGAAACGCGTCTCCAACTTTATGCGCGCCCGAAACTACCCTTTACGCGTTGGCAACGAGCACGACACGTAAATGAGGTTCGCGTCAAAGAGCTTTTTCGATGTGTGCGAGTGCGAGTGCGTGCGTGTGTTGAGTCCAAGGGTTTTGGCGCGCACGAAAACGAAGGAGTGTTGATTGAGGACGAAGAAGCAACCAGGCTGTCTCGTCCTGGCAAGTGCCCACTGAGCAAATTTTGATGAGGCGATTCAACTGTGTGTTGTTGAGAGCGCAGAGCTGAATCAATTGGAGACGATCCCAAAGCAACACATCGTGATGCATTCGAGCTGCAA
The DNA here is from genome assembly GCA_928852645.1 of Mycosarcoma mackinlayi. NCBI lineage: Eukaryota > Fungi > Basidiomycota > Ustilaginomycetes > Ustilaginales > Mycosarcoma > Mycosarcoma mackinlayi. The sequence goes on along the minus strand of CAKMXS010000028.1, from coordinate 165,601 downwards.
TTGCGAGTTGGAAAACAGTCGCTTTGTCTTCTTGCGTGCTCCTCACCGTCACCGTCATCATCATATCATCTCTCCCGTGCACGACCGTCCTTTTCCTTCCGTCGTCCAACAGACCTATTCCCCTCCGCCAGCAAGCCCCGAGTTCACCAACAGCCACACTGATCTTGTCGACCATTGTAGCGACAATCGTTCGAGTTCATCATGGTAAGCAATTTGCGGCGGGTGCAGCACTGCCTTCCATGCTATGAATACCCACGACGATACTGACGCTTCCCTGGTGTTCCCTCTCTACTGCAAACAGGCCGACTCTTCTCAGAACAATGCCAACCGCAAGCGTCGTCGCTCGCAGCAGCTGCAGCAGCGCGATGACCCATTCGATGCCTCCTCGCCTCTGCCAGGCCCATCGACCGCAAACACACCCGCCGGTCGATCATCACCACCGCCTTCCTCTCTCCCTCCTTCAAGTCCTCCTGCCGCCTTCTCCGACTTTACTGATGGTGAATTGGACGATGCAGACGTCGTTGATGAGGAGCAAGAAGCCCGACAGCTCGGCGACCACTTCCAGGACAACGCTGATTCGGACGACGAGGGTGAGGATCTCTTTGGAGAAAATATGGACAATGACTATACCGAAAATGCAGCGCTCGATCGATACGACACCGCTCTCGACATTGATGACGAGAATCAGTTCGACCAGATGGATGCCAATGCACGTCGTCTTGCCGAACTTCGCATGAGTCGCCGCGATCGTACAGAAGCTGCCAATCGTGGTAGCCGTTCGCGTGCTCCCGAATTCCTTTATAGCGACGATGGTGCCAGCGATGCTGATGACGGAGTTGCCATTCTCAACCGTCGAAGGCGCCGTCACTACGACGAGGCTGCCGCCGGAGCCGACGTGGCAGGCTTCGCCGATGACTTGCCGCTCGAGCAGCTCGGCGATGTCAAGACTGACAGCATCGCCAGCTGGGTCGCCACCGAGAACGTCCGAAGGGCCATCGTGCGCGAGTTCCGCAACTTCCTCGTAACCTACGTCGATGAAAATGGTGTAAGTGTCTACGGTCAACGTATCAAGACGCTCGGTGAGACCAACGCAGAGTCGCTCGAGGTGTCCTTTTTGCACCTCGTTGACTCGAAGGCGATCCTGGCCTACTTTTTGGCCAACTCACCTGCCAGCATGCTGCCCATTTTTGACGAGGTCGCTTTCGATGTCATCATGCTCTACTACCCATCCTACGACCGTATCCACTCAGAGGTGCACGTCCGGATCGCCGACTTGCCTACCTCATCGACGCTGCGCGACCTTCGCCAAGGTCATCTAAATTCGCTCGTCCGTGTGAGCGGTGTTGTGACCCGCCGCAGCGGCGTCTTCCCCCAGCTCAAGTACGTCAAGTTTGACTGCCTCCGCTGTGGTGCTGTTCTGGGTCCTTTCTGGCAAGACGCCAACCAGGAAATCAAGATTAGCTACTGCTCCAACTGCGAGCAGCGTGGTCCCTTCCGCATCAACTCGGAGCAGACCGTATACCGCAACTACCAGAAGATGACCTTGCAAGAGTCGCCCGGGAGCGTGCCTCCCGGTCGTCTGCCTCGCCACCGCGAGGTGATCCTGCTCTGGGATCTGATCGACTCGGCCAAGCCAGGCGAAGAGGTCGAGATCACCGGCGTCTACCGCAATAACTTTGATGCCTCTCTCAACACCAAGAATGGCTTCCCGGTCTTTGCGACCGTTCTGGAAGCCAATCACATTGCCAAGCGAGATGATGCTTACTCGGCTTTCCGCCTGACCGAGGAAGATGAACGCCAGATCAAGGCGCTGGCCAAGGACGAACGCATCGGCAAGCGAATCATCAAGAGCATCGCACCTTCGATCTATGGCCACGAAGATATCAAGACGGCGATCGCGCTCAGCCTATTCGGTGGTGTTCCCAAGGACATTGGCGGGAAGCATCGCATCCGTGGTGACATCAATGTGTTGCTGCTCGGTGATCCTGGTACCGCCAAGTCGCAGTTTCTCAAGTATGTCGAAAAGACCGCCTCGCGTGCTGTCTTTACCACCGGTCAGGGTGCATCCGCTGTCGGTCTCACAGCTTCGGTGCGAAAGGACCCTGTGACGCGCGAATGGACGCTCGAAGGAGGCGCACTTGTGCTCGCCGACAAGGGTGTCTGCCTCATTGACGAGTTTGACAAGATGAACGACGCCGATCGGACCTCGATCCACGAAGCTATGGAGCAGCAGCAAATCAGTATCTCCAAGGCAGGCATCGTCACCACGTTGCAAGCTCGATGTGCCATCGTTGCCGCCGCCAACCCTATCCGTGGTCGATACAACCCCACGATCCCGTTCAACCAGAATGTCGAGCTTACCGAGCCCATTCTGTCGCGTTTCGATGCCCTTTGCGTGGTCAAGGACACGGTTGATCCGGTCAAGGACGACATGCTGGCGCGATTCGTCGTGGGCTCGCATCTGCGATCGCACCCCAAGTTTGACGACGAAACCGATGAGCAGCTGGTGGCAACGTCGCTCGATGCCGACATTCTGCCTCAAGACCTGCTCAAGAAGTACATCATGTATGCGCGCGACCACGTGCGTCCGTCGCTGAACGCGCTCGACCAGGACCGTATCTCTCGCCTGTATGCTGATCTGCGTCGCGAGTCGATATCGACGGGCAGTTTCCCCATTACTGTTCGTCACCTGGAGAGCATGATCCGCATGGCCGAGGCTTCGGCCAAGATGCACCTGCGCGACTATGTGCGCACCGATGACATCGATGTAGCCATCCGCGCAACAGTAGAGTCATTTGTATCGGCGCAAAAGATGAGCGTCAAGAAGACGCTCGAGAGAGGGTTCCGCAAGTACCTGCACCAAAGCCGCGACCACGACGAGCTGCTGTCGTTCATTCTGGGCTCGATCGTCAAGGATCGCATGCGTTTCGTGCAGCTTTCCAATGGAGCTCGTCGCGGCGGTGCAGCTCAGTCGAGCACCGTGGTCACTGTTCCAGTGTCAGAGCTAGAGACGCGAGCCAAAGAGGTCGACGTGTTTGACATTCGACCTTACCTTGCGTCCAAGCTGTTCCATGCCAATGGCTACACTTTCAACCCGACGGACAGGTCGATCACCAAGACGTTCGGTGCTGCTCGCGCAGGTACGGCGGCCGGTGTCGCTGCTGCTGCAATGGCAGCCTAGAGCCACGATCGACGATTTGTGACTCATCCTCTTTGCGCACTTCGGCTGATCCGATGATACGCCTGCTTAGTCTCGTTTGATACCTTTTTGTAGCAGTAACAGATCAATTCCCCGTTTCTTTCATGTAATTTTGTAGTGGGTGCGTTCGAATCAGAAGACCATCATTAGTATCTGTTGGATTCTATTTCGTGTGGTTGTCAAGGAAAAGAAGGAGGAAACAATTTACAGGACGTCTAGGCGGTGCATCGCGCGAGATGCATTTACTTGGATCGCTTGTAGACCTTGTCGAGGAAGGAGCGGAAGACCTCGCGACGAAGACCTTGCGACTCGGGAAGGTTGTTGATGAGCGTGTTGATCTGCTCGTACGATTCGGCCTCGTACTTCTGGAAGCGGGCCCGAAGATCAATGTTGGGTTGATTGTAGATGTCCTTGACGCGCTTCTCGCATTCCGAGTCCTTTTTGCCGTAGTTCTGGTCGAGGATCTCACGCTGCTCAGAGGTGGCATTTTGAAGAGCGACGTTGATGTTCCAGGAGCACTTGTTGTCAAAGATGTCGGTACCGATCTTGCCAATCTGCTCGGGTGTGCCGTAGCAGTCAAGGAAGTCATCCTGGACCTGGAAGTACTCGCCCATTGGGAGGAGGATGTCGAGGGCCTGCTTGTACAGAGCCTCATCTGTGACACCAGCCATGCGCATGGCAAGAGCGACGGGGAGGTAAAAAGAGTAGAAGGCGGTCTTGTAAACGACGATGAGGTGATGCTTTTGCAGCGAGAACTTGGAGAGGTCGACCGAATCTTCGGGAGCGGTGATGAGATCGATGAGCTGACCGAGCTCGGTCTGAAAGGTGACATCGTGGAATAGTTCGAGGAGCATGCCGTAGTAAGGTTCGGAGCGGAAATGCTTCTTGAGCAAAAAGTAGATGGCAGCTTCGAGCATAAAGGCGTCGTTGATGGCAATGTTGCCGACACCTTCGACGCGGTACCAGCAGGGATGTCCTCGGCGAGTGACGCTTGCATCCATCATGTCATCAGCGACGAGGAAATAGGCCTGAAGAAGCTCGATGCACCATCCAAGGATGGCAGCCTTGAGATACTCGGGTTCAGTGAGCTCGCGCGAGAGCTTGCCGGTAGCAGAGTCGGTGCAGAGAAGGATCTCGACAGTGTCAACGACCGAGAGACCACGGTTGAGCTTTCCGCCTGGCGTGTTGTAGTCGAGGTTGCGACGGAACCATTCGATGGCCTCAGCGGGCATGTTCTCCGAGGCAAGGTAGCCCGTGAGCTCCTCGACCAAGAGCGGGAAGACGGCCTCGAAGCGCTTACGCTTCTGAATTTTGAGCTGTGCCTTGTCGGCAAGGGCCTGAGCGTCGACGCCGGACATCTTGGAGTGTGAATGAAGTTTGGTGGAAGATTACGAATGGATCGAAATGAGACGAAAAGGAGGACAAGGACAAGGACTAATCAACAAGGTACAGGGAACGAGAAGAGGCAGACAGAACGCGAGAAGAAGTGCATTTCGAGAAGAGCGTGTTGGACTTTGTTATTTGCACACGCATCTACTTACTTATGCCAAAAGTGGTCTGATCTCGCTTGGCTTGCAACGCTGCAACATTGCAACCCTGCCAAAACGCGCTCGAATTGCCAATCGGCGATCGCGAACTTGGGTTTTGGTGATTGGAATGTTAAGCTGAATGTCAAAGCGAGCTTTTCAGGGTTCAGCAGACGTGCAATTCCAGTCTCTGCTTGTCGAGTGAGACACGACGACAACGACCTTGGCGAGATGAAGCCTTTCCAACCACACCAACACTACCAGTTCGTTTGAACGCTTTCTTGCCTGGGTTGGCCAACGCTGTTGACAGCTTGTTCCAAAGGTGACAGTCGAAACACAGCAGAGCATGGCGTCTCCGCACGTCCTTTACTACTGTCCGTGCAATCAAGCCCACGCAAACGCCGCTTCCACCTCCTCGCTCAAATCGTCACCGCCACCAGGTCTGCCCGCCTACTCTCCCGCCTCACGGTACGCCTTTCATCCCCTAGACACACTTTACTTCTGCGACGAATGCGATCAGATCAGATGCCATCGATGCGTCACGCTAGACATTTCGAGCTACTATTGCCCAAACTGTCTGTTCGAGGTTCCAGGCGCTAGCGTCAAGGCCGAAAAGAATCGCTGTGCTAGGAATTGCTTCGAATGTCCTTGCTGCCAACACACACTCTCTGTCGTCGCGAGCGATCTCAGCTCAGATCTTGCCCGTAGTCTCGATCCCGCCGATCCAGCAGCCAGCCAGGGTGAGCCGCCCTACTACCTCGCATGCTCCTCCTGTCGCTGGGATTCCAAGTCGGTCGGTCTCGTCTTTGAGAAACCAACTGGTCTCAGTCTACAACTACAGCGTTCCGAAGATAATACAGCAGACGTGCTCGAATTCGATCGACTCAAGGACCACTTTGACCCCTACCTCAAAGCGCAAACCCAAGCAGCCATCACGTCGGCTGCGGTTGGGTCAGGCAGCTCCTCCTCCCGTGCTCGTTCCGTGTCCTCTATCACCGCATCTGGAGCGCTGGCATCAGCTTCTTCATCATCAAACGCTGCCAACTCGAGTCGTAGCGCGAGAGCTACCGCCGCACGCAACGCTGCTACTGCTGCTCTGCAATCCTCCAAGCTCGTCCGCGATCTACCACATCTGCTCAACTCGAAGCATTCCACTCATCCGACCCGCTCTGCACCCATTGAGCCAGACGAGCTCAAAAGGTACCGCGCTCTCAATCCATGGCAGCCGTCCGAAGATAGTCGAAGCCACTCTAGTGCACATGCAAATGCACAACCATCTATGGGCGTCGTCGCCAAGCGCGAAAAGCATCGAAGAGACTACCTAGCCCGTCTGCAGTCAGCTCCAAATCAGCCTTTCGCCTCGCTTGACGACAGGATCTCGTCGCTAGAGCAACGCTGGTCGGCGGTCTCGATTGCGGATCAGCCTGTCCGTGCGGCAGAGCTACGTCCAAACAGGGTAGCGCTCAAGTCCAAGCTCTCCAAGAGATGTCCCGCCTGTCGACACATCGTTATCAAGCCAGACATCAAGGCGGCCTCGAATCGATTCAAAATTAAGCTCGTCGCGCTCAACTTTTTGCCCGAGATTCAGATCAGCCTTGCCGATCAGCAACCCTACCTCGACCCTCTTCGTTTCCGCTCTAGCGGTATCACAGGCTCAAGCCTTCCCGGTGCAGGGCTAGCGAGCGCTTCGCTCCGACGAAGACCTCAATCCACTCTCACGTCTGCAACAGACTCGCTAGGCCAAATATCGTCTCTTTCGAGCACATCGCAAGATGTCGACGTCAATAGACTCGTTCCCGGTCAGACATACAGCTTTCAGATCGCCGTCACGAATCCCTTGGACGACGCAGTGCAAGTCGACATGAGCTTTGTCCGCTTCGCCGATCCATCCCTCAGCAGGAAGGCCCTGGCGGTGAAGCCTCTGCCGGAGCCGAAATACATCTTCAATCCAAAGCACGATACCCATCGCTCAACAGCCACCGCTTTGACGCAGACCGAGAACGCCAATGCACCCTCCGCTCGTTCGAGCAGGCGTCCGCGACTCGGCTGGCAAGTATACCCATCAACAACAAGCGTGCCACTGAATGCATTCAACGAAGTTTGGGAGCTCGAAGACGCAGATGATGTTTACGGCTCCAAGACTGAGCCGCGAGGACATGTTCAATCTGTTGGTGACCTCGCACAGCGCCGAGATGCCGTCAAGACCGCATACTATGACAGTGTCAATCCGGCAGGCGAAACAAGCGAGTCGGCTTGGGTGATCCAGGAGGATGATGAGGATGAGGTCGAAGCCAAGTCGAACAGCGTCTTGCAACGCAAACCCTTCGTCCAAAAGGGCCACACCACCTTCTTCTATCTCGAGCTGGCCATCTCGGCCGGTGATCCACCAAAAGCAGGGCCGATCGAGGTGGCCATGCACGTCACGTATCGATCCACGTCATCAGGCGATCAAGCGGCGACTAGCAAGGATATCTCCGTTTGGACATCGATTCGTCTCGGGTCCGTTGCTTAGTAGCCAGCCTTCATCAAACGAAAGCTAGGAGCCTCAGGGAACGAACCGACTTTGTAGATACGCACATGGAGCCGCCACGGAAGCTGCGAAACTCCGACGCTACCCGTTCTCAGCCACCAACTTCAATTGCATTTGCGTCTTGCTCAGCACAACAGCGTTGTAGCGTCGAATACTTTTTCCTCGGCCATGGAAAGAATGAATGCTTGCTATGCGTGCAAAATCGAGTGACTGAGACAACGTCGTCGTTCTCGAGCACAAAGACAAGGACAATTCGCCCGAATTAAGCTTGTCCATTCACTGTGTGAGGGGTGCGAAAGCGGGTGGATCTTTTCCGTCGGGCCTGGAAACTGACGCACATTTCGTCACTGTCGTTCTCCTCGTCGTCACCAATGGGTGCTCCAGAGCCAGAAAGCATTGCGTACTTGGATGAAATTGTGTCGAGGGTATCCGGACGAGGTGCATCTTCTTCGGCGTCAGCAAATTGCGACTCCTCTAAAGCGGGCAATGCATTTGACCCTGCCTCCCCGTCGATCTCCTTCGTCCCCTTGCTGTCCTTTTCTTCTGTTTGAATGCCGCCGATGTCAGAGCGTGTTTCCTGCGTTCCTGCAGCTGATGGAGCGCGCGACGATTCGTCCGAGCCATGCTGTCGATGGGAAGCGGAACGAGACACGCTCCCCGAGCTTACAGGAGTTGCCTCGTGTAACGCATCCTCCTTGGTCACAGCGTCTGATCCAGCATAGCGGCTGGCGTCCAGCTCTATAAGCTCGGCTTTCCGGAGTGCGCCCGCTTCGCTCGAAAGGGTGGCATCTATGGGGAACGTCTGACACTCTGTCGCTGCCGTGTCGTCCCCAGCAGCCGCGGCATCGGCTGAAACCCGTTCAACAGGCAAGGCGGAAGATGCAGACGCCGACAAGATGTGCTGGTAAGGCGGCTTGAAGACATTGTAGCCGCCTTCGACAGAGGGCGTGAGAATGTCATTGGAGCTATCGCTGCCACTTGACCCTTTGCGGCCGAACGTTTCCGGCAGGAAGGCTGCTTGCCCAGCGTCAACATGCTCGCCATGTTGATCGTCGTTGTCATCGCGCACTGTCCATCCAAGACCAGAGTTGACTAACATCGGACCACGGTCCAGGGCATGCGCACCGTGCAGATCATCCGAGAGATCGTCATCCGAGAATTCGAGCTCGAGATCGACATCATCGTTCTCGCCTTCCTCCTCGTCACCAAAGGCTTCGAGAGGCGCATCAAAATGGCGACGACGGCCAAGGCTATCAAAAGCATAAGGCTGTGCAACATCGGATCCGGCCAAGGGCGACGATGGTTGACTGAGAGCGCTGAAAGCAGTTCGAGCAAGGCTGGCACTTTCCCCAGCCTCGACGAGCAGCTCGTTCGATAAGCTCGGAGCACTCGTGATGGCACTGCTGCTGGTGCTGCCGAGTACGGGCGCACTCGTCGGTGTACTTGCGTCAGGCCGAGCACCAGCTTTCTGGACGGCGCCGTGAGTGTCAACCGAGAGCGGGGCCGTCCCATCAGCAGCAACTCCCGAGCCCCGCCTGACGCTGCCGGCGGTACGACTGCCGATGCTCCCGTTTCGGTTTGAGAGGCTGGTGTCACCAAAGCTCGAAGAGAAGGCCGGGACATCGCGTGAGCCTCGAGTGCTAGGCCTAGATGAGCTGCGACTGCGGTCATCGCCGCCAGGCATGAGCCAGTTGCCACGCAAGAACTCGCCGAGACGGTGGCGTCCAGAAACACGTGAAGCTTGCGAGATGCTCAAGGTCGAGGACCTGTCCTCCGAGTCTATGGATTGGCGCGGCGAGGCTGCACGCTGGGGCTGCAAATCGTGGCTGCCGTAGCTTTGTCGGCTTGTGGCACGGTGAATCGACGGCATGCGTGGCGAAGAGGTGTGGAGCGAAGGTGATGCTGAGGCTGCACCAATGCGTCGTGCTGCACCGTACGTGTCGGAAGAAGTGCGCTGCGGGATTTCTGGGCCAGCGTCGGGACGCAAACCGGCGCTGCTCGTCGACTGAGCAGAAGCTCTTCGATGAGCTGCGAGCGTCGGAGGTCCCATAGCGCCATCGTCTGCGCCGTCGACGAGGACAGGCGGAGGCAAAATGGGCGAGAACCCTGTCGCTTGATCCTGTTCCTCAGCTACGCTCTCTTGGAAAGTACGAGGCGAGGTGCGGAGTGTCGAAGGCGCTCGAGTTGCAACTGGGTTGCTACTCGCGTCCAGGCCCTTGATCTCCGGCGATCCTGATGCGATGGAACTTGGATCATCATTGGGTTGAGCCGCAGTGAGGGCCCGGATGGCAGCGGTGCCATCACGTCGACCAACAGAATTGGCGCTCTTCTGGCGGGAGAAGAACATGTGGCCACGAAGAGGGGTGCGCGGCGTTCGTACCGTCGAGGAGGGTGGACCCGATAGACTCGAGGAGTCGAATGGCGTGACGGGCATAGAGACAGCATTGTCTCCGCTCATGATTCGGCTCGGATGCGGCGAACTTGCGCCAGAATCTGTTTGCGTATCGGCATGTACTGAGGAGGCTGTCGACGAATGGTTGACGGATTTGCTGCGACGTCGGCCGCCAGCGAATGAGTCGAGCAGTTTGGATTGCCACCTCTTAACGCGCTGCTTGAGCTTGGAGAAGCCAGTCAAAGCATCCTCGACGTCGGCGTGCGAGATCTCCACAAATGGCATATGCTGCGGATCCGTCTCAGAGAGCCAGGCAGGGGCATCTTCGAGGCCATGGGTGACCCATGAATGTGTCTTGACGTCTTCCAGTGTGATGCGCCTGGCAGGGTCCTTTTCGAGCAGGCGATCTAGCAAGTCGCGCAATTGTCTTGCATCCTCGTCCAAGCTTGAAGGGTCGGCATCCGGAGAGAGGTCAGAAGGACTCGACGGCTGCGCATCAGCTTCTTCGTCGACCCACTGTGATCGAGACTGCCATCTGGGCTTCCTTGGCCCAACTCGGACTCGGTCCGCTCCCATGAAGGTAGGGATGGAGTAGTCGGTGTTGGGTATGACGGTGAACAGAGCGTATTCGGACTCTGCTGTGAAAGGAGTTGTTCCGAACAAGAGACAGTAGAGGGTAACTCCGAGCGCCCATACGTCGATGGCTTTGGTGATCTTGGGCCGTGCAGGTGGCGTTGCGCGGGGAGCATCGGCGGCGTCAGCAAAAGAGCCTGCATTCAAACTATGCGTTGGATCGATGGAAGGGGACGCCGTGGAAAAGGAAGACATGCAGAGCTCAGGAGCAAAGAAGGCTGGACTGCCGGCGGTCTTGGCTAGCTCCCGGTCGTCGACGAGACTGGGGTCCGACGAAGAGGCAGGCTGCGGGTTTGATTTGGTGATGGACGAAGATGCCGAGACGGATGCAGCGGCAGCATGATCATTGGCGATCATCATCGCATAACTGAAATGGGAGACGCCAAAGTCCGAGATTTTGACGCGGCGATCCTTGTCCCAAAGCAGATTGGCCGGTTTGATGTCGCGATGGATGATGCCTTGATAATGAAGGTACTCAAGACCACATACGACATCCCGGAGAACGCTGCGTGCCTCGTCTACGGTGAGGGCAGGGCGTCCCTGGTCGTCCTTCCATTTGACTTCGCCCCCTTCCATGTATTCGAGCACCATAAAGATCTTTTTGCTCTGTGGATCATCGATGACCTCTTTAAGCTGAACAACGTTGTCATGGCTGCACTTTTTCATGATGGCAATTTCGCGCCGGACCTTTTGGTCGGTCGTCCACAGAAGCGCCTTTCGAGCTTTCTCGCGCTCCTTTTCGCGACGACGCTCTGCGTCCCTGTCGGAGGCACCACGGCGTGACAGACCGAAAGCAGAAGCACTAGGCGAGCGTGGAACATATGGCAAAGGTGCAAATTGCGTTGAGGGAGTGGTGGGAATGCCCTTGACGGTGGCGGAGGCAGAGCCGGCGGTATCATCCTGTGTTGAGTCGGAGCCGTGTTGCGCTTGCTGAGGCTCTGGAGTGAGTGGGCTGCTGGACGAGGCTGGTGCGTCCAGGTCGGCTGCAGATAGCCGGGATTGATCTTTTGCGCGACTGTTGCGGTTGAGCAGGCCGAGGCCAGCGCCGAGTCGTTTACGCGATTCTCTCTCGACAATCTTGACGGCTACACGCTCGCCAGTCTCGAGATCTCGGGCCAGACGTACCTTGCCGTGAACGCCACGTCCGAGTTCTCCTTCTATGAGATACTGGTTGACCATACGGCGACCGCTGGTGTGCGTTTGGATGTCGAGACGATTGGTCTCGAGCACATGGGGAGCGCGTTGGGAGCGCATAGAGCCGTGAGGGTTGGGGGAAGATCGTCCTGAATCCGGAGGCGAAGTGTATGCGCTGGCGCTGGTGGAAGCAATCTGACTGTGCGGCAGGGCATTGGAGGTGGATGAGCCGGAAGGGGCATTGACTCGAGCAGCTGCTAGCTGCTGCTGCATGTGCTGACTAAGAAGTTGCTGCTGGATCTGTTGCGCATAGAGATGAAGTTCACTGAAGGCAGAGCGCGCGGGCGTGGATGCTCCGGAGACGACCGAGGGTGAGGCAGACGCAGACTGGTTCGAAGGTACATCAGCGCTGAGAAGGCCAGGCGAGACATCATTGGGCGAGAGCTTGTTGGTGTTTTCATCGTGACCGGGTGTGATCAAGACAGGATGAGCGAGCTCTTTCGAATCGGATGGCAAGGCGGGCGAGCTATAAAGATGAGGTGACGATGAAGTAGCTTTTGCATCGTGGAGAGACATAGTATGTGTTTCAGCTGCAGCTACTCCAGGGGCTCCCAATACGTGACCTGCCATTGCAAGACTGAGGTGAGTGAATGCGGCAGGGCTAGAGACCAATGCGGTGCCGTCGCTCGCCTTATCCTCGGCAGTTACGATGGCGCTATCGTGAGAAGAAGACGAGAGGGCTTCAAGCTGTGAGTGAATCGATGCCGGGCTTGCGGTGCCAGTGCCGGTGGACGAGGATGTTGCTTGTGCTGCGGACACCACTGTTCCCTTGTCAGAGTCTTGCGTTGCCATCTTGCATGGGCGCGTTACACCGCGACAGGAAGCTGAGATGCGCCAAGGCGACTGAAAGGCAGAAGGATCAGGGAGAGAGATGCATGGTTGCTTTTGTACAACGCGAGTTCGATGGGATTGCTGTCGTCTGTCGGCAGATGGAAGAGAACGCGGTGGTCAAAGTGGTATCTAGAAGGAGGTCGGAGGGCGTCTAAGGATCGGAATGGAGGCTGCCGGACCCGACGAGATGGATCAGGAGGCGGGCGATGAAGCAATGGTGACAGCTTCCAGAGCAGTGCTCTTACGATGGAAGACGAGCGAATGTAAAGGCGCAGGTCAGTTGTTGTGATGACCAGTAAGCAGTGATGGTCTGCGATTGAGTCGTGTGATGGACCAAAAGGCAACGATGGCGAGCCAAGCCAATAGCTGGAAGAGCCGAGTGGGGTATTGACGGACAGCCGACCGTTTTGTCAGGTCAAAAGAAAGGGTGCAGCTGCAGTCCTGAGGTCAGGCTTGACTTGCACTTTGTGAGGCCTTGCAAGCGCGCCATTTCGATTCTACTGCACGGATTTTGCTTTTTTGCAGCCGAGGTGCTCGAGTGACTGAGCGAGCAAGACAGAAGTCAAGAGCACGCGCTAAATTTCTGTCTCTCTCTCTCTCTCGTGTGTCTTTTTACAGATGCAAGGTGTGCTCGCGGCGGGGTGTGCGTGGCCAACTGCCCTGAATCTAGAGGCTTGCAGCTGCACAGTTACACTCGACGCGCATTTTAGCTCGGGTCGAGCTGCCACTGGACTTGTCCAACTGCTCGAAAGGGAGTTCAGTGTCAATCTCGACAGACAGAAAGCAACCACGCACAGACGCTTGCTGAGAGATTGACACCCGGACCCTTGCCGACGCAACGCAATTGTTCCAGTGGTATCTGAGCACGTACGGGAGCGCTTTCGGCTCGACTTCGGGACCAGTCTCCGTTGAATGTGCTCTCTGACGCGGGTGTGTCTGACCTTTCACCCGTGACAAGGTGAAACAGAGTGAGCGTTCGTGCTCGCCTTTGGAGACGTGCAAGAAGTTCAAGCAAAGCTTATCGGTCCTGTTTGATTCACGCTCAACACCGTTGGAGTCGATCACGTTCTGCGCTTGATCCATGGCATGCTGTGTCCCGCTTTGCTTCGAGAAACTTCGTGGACGATCGCAAAGGCAAACTGCATGCTTGTTCTGAAATCGAATCCAGACGTGAGAGGGTTGGTACGCTGTGCAGCACCGGTTGCAGCAGCTTCGCTCGGCTGTACCAAAATTCTGAAACAGCTCACCAGCCAATATTAACAATGGTCTGGAGCAGAGGAAACCTTCATCTCGGAAATTGGGCTCCGATCTTGACGTGCAGTCACTCATTGTTCATAGCCATTTCTTACGAGCGAGTCTGCGTTAGAATCCTCTCTCCAACCGACCTCCTTCACGAAGCACACACACACGCGCTCTCTCTCTCTCTCTCTCTCTCTCTCTCTCTCTCTCTCTCTCTCTCTCTCTCTCTCTCTCTCTTTCTCTCTCGCGCGCGACTTCCCACACATAGACATGTGCGAATCACATGCACATTTGGCGGGTCTGTTTGCGTGAAAATGCGATTCGTCTATCTCTATAAATTTTGGCTCTCGTTCTCGCCAGCGTTCGGTGCATCGAAACAGTACAGATCGGGTCCAATCTGGCGATGGAAACGATCCAGCTGTTTTGCTCCGCTTCATGCTCCTTGCAACATGGCCTTTACGCTACTAGCACTAAGCACATCGACATGCATGTAGGTGTGGCTCGATGAAAGGTCTCTCTGACTATAGCGTCCCCTCCTGGCGTATGAGCCTGTCTGCCTCCTCGAATGGTTGTGATTGTACCAGACTCGGCTTTCCCGCGAGTCAAAAGAGCTGCCGCTAAGAAGCTGAGGATTTGTCAGAAACAGCACATGCGGAAGTCGGCGCTGAACTCGACTGCATCCGCTATTTCCTTCCTTTTTGCAACTTTTCTCGAAAATTTCCCGGAATCAAGGATGTATTGCGAGTGAGTGGCGCTGTCTGCCAGGACCTAAGTCGAAATTCCTCCACTCTGAACGAAGAAAGAGCAACACAGACACACGCTTCTCACCACACCAGCTGCATCCATCACCATCTTTATCCTACACTAGTCACTATTCTTGTCCTCCTTTCCATCGCATCAATGAACCCCGCCGAGATTGTACGCGCTATTCGCGCTCAGGCAGCTTCCGATCAGAGACCGGATGTTAACAACCAGCATGCCGTCGCTGGCCTCATGGCCTACAAGCTCTCTCAACATCGCGAACAGATCCTTCGTTCCATGAGCGCAGGCCCTTCCTCCGCTTCTTCGACTTCATCGTCCTCTTCACTGCCGCCTGGCTGTCCCATGCACGCTGGTGGCAGTAGCACGTCAGTGCCACCACCAAAGCCGGTTCAACCCAAATCTTCTCCGCCAAAGATGGTGGCTTCATCTGGAGGCCAATGCCCGATTCCCCATGAGGACCGAGACAAGTACCTCGCTTCCAAAACCTCCCAGGCTTCATCCTCCTCCGTCGGTTCCATGGCGCCGCTCTCTTCATCATCTTCTGCGTCGTCGTCATCATCATCTTCTTCATCCAAGCCATGGTCTTCAACGCTCAACCCACTCAACATGATGCCTAGCCTCGGTCAAGGCCAAGCACCAGAACAACAGACGGTGTTGTCCACGGAACGTGTCGTTTCTTCGATTCCACGCTCGCGCTCTTCCGCTGCACCTGGCGCTTCCCCCTACGATGCACCTTCCGCATGTCCAGTCAAGCACGACAGCAGCCAACCTTCCGAAGAGCAGTCGGAAAAGTGGGAGTATCCTTCGCCGCAGCAATTTTACAATGCTCTCGTTCGAAAAGGCTGGGAGACACCCGAGGAGCATGTCGAGACCATGGTACTCGTGCACAACTTTCTCAACGAGCAGGCCTGGCTCGAAGTGCTCGAGTGGGAGAAGCTCGCCGGCGCCGACTCTTCGCGTGCCGAACTTGCCCGTTTTCAAGGCAAACCGGGCACGCTCACACCAAAGGCGCGCTTCTATGGCTGGATGGCCAGCATCATGCCCAGCACTTTCAGCTCGGAACCGCCCTTTGATCGTCACGATTGGATCGTCAGGAGACCCGATCAAGATGGAAAGGAGGTGCGCTATGTCATTGACTACTACAGTGTCCCCGACGATCCAGACAAGGACGAGCCCGAATTCGTGCTCGACGTTCGACCAGCCTTGGATTCGATAGAGAGCCTCAGCGTGAGGTTGCAGAAGGGTTTCCAAGAGTGGAAAGAGGGGCACGGCTTCTTCTCTGCTTTTGCTGCCGAAAACCAGCCCAAGCCGGCAGCAGCAGCAGCGTCGTCAAGTGCTTAGCATCCATTTCTGATAAGCTTGAAACATCCGTGTCGGCTTGGTGTGTACTGTTCCCTGTATCTTCATTGTACCTTGCAAGCTCATGATTCCTCTACTCAGTGATCGAGGCCGACGGTCTTTTCTGTTGCAGATTGTCGGTAAGCGCTGTTTCTAATGTATATGAGTTCAATATCGCTCGATCATCCTCGAGCCTCAGCCGCCTCGTCAACCTCGCCGTTTTGCGAGTCGAGATAGAGCCAAGCGGCGTAGTCTGCGATCAATCCCGATACAACGATCCAGCCAAACGTGGTGTTGGAGCAAAACTTGTGCCAGCAGTCAGGCCGATCGTCGAGCTTGACTGTGCTGATTTGCCAGGCTAGATGACAAGCAGCGCCAGCAAGAGAGACGCAAAACATAGGGTGGTGGTGCGCCAGCGTGTCGAGCATCGGCGAGCTTGCGCTCAAGGCGTCGAGAGTGTAAGGTGAAAAGACAAGATCGCCTACGCAAGAGCTTTGTGCAGGCTTGAGTATGTCGGCAGCCGGAGATACAGCGCCCATTGCCGGCGGGACAGCTTGAGAAGCGCTGTAGGCGAACAAGCCGATGGTGCCAGCCGAGAACGTCGACAGCACCGGCTTGGTCTTATCACCAAACAACAGCGCGGTCGATTTGACACCCGCGTGGACGTCATCTTTCTTGTCTTGGTGTGCGTAGATGGTATCGTAGACCAGCGTCCACAGGATGGAGCCAGCATACAGTGGCAGCACCACCGCCCAGTCCACTGCGCCCGCTACTGCTGACCATCCGAGCATGGCACCCCAGTTGAAGGCGAGCCCAAGCACCAGCTGCGGCCAGTAGGTGATACGCTTCATTAGAGGATAGAGCACCACAATGCTTAGCGAGCTCGCACCCAGCAGGATGCTGTACAGGTTTAAGTTGACCAGTACAGCGAGTCCGGCACTGAGCTGAACGCCGAGAAAGCACAAAGCTTGAAATTGAGTAACGTCTCCGGCGGCAAGCGGGCGTGCCTTTGTGCGCTCAACCATACGGTCCATCTTGACGTCCCACATGTCATTGATGGTGCAACCCGCACCCCGCATGACGATGGCTCCCACACCGAAGAGCATCGTGTAGAAGAGCGGAGTAGTGTAGGACAACCCGAGAGTGTGCGAGGCAAGCACGATGGACCATGCACACGGCCAGTAAAGGAGCCAAGTGCCGATGGGTTTGTCGATGCGGCTCAGAGCAAGGTACGGCTGGATACTGAATGGCTTGTTTGCAGGAAATGAGGCTGTCTGGGCACCGGGAGTCGACGAGCCATCCAGGGAAGCTGTCGCGCCGGTCGACATTTGCAGAGGCCTGTTGAGCGACCTGTCGTTGCCTTTTGCAGGTTGTTCGGTGGTTTTGCTGCTGCTGCTAAAGTGTCGAGCATGAGGTACGAATGTGGCTCGCGAAGCGCTGCGTCGTGTGCAAGTCGAGAAATGGCGACGAGCCTCGCTTCCGTTGGCCTTCTTTTTGCGAACCTTGAGCTTGGAGTGGTCATCCTGTACGTTGTCAGGCTGGCCATCTCCGTCCTTGTCCTCGGCCTCGTGGGATGCGGTCACTGCATGCTGGCCATCCTTGTCGTCTGCATCGGCTTCGTCGCCCTCGCGAACATCATCCCTTTTTGAACGGAAGGTGGCCTCCTCATGCTTCCGAATGATCTTGAGAGCCTTTTTATTCTGCTTTCCTGCCTTTGTCTCGCTTTGATCCCACTCGAGATCGTAGTCCTCAGCAACCTTCTTGATGGTTCTGCGCAGATCCTTGACTTCCTCGATAAGCTCCTGATATCGCTCAATGTTGAAACCCTTTTCGATGTAGAGCTTCTGCTGTCGTCTGGAGGTAGTTTCGTTGAGTACCGCACGATAGGAGACCTCTCGGTTATGGATGAGGAACCAAATGTAACCGCCCAAGATGGTGCCAAGACCAGTTAGATAGGTGACAGGCTCCATAACATCCCAGCCGAGCTCGGTGCAGAAGGTGAGGAATGCGACGGATCCCCACCAGGCGCTCAAGATAAGGACACCGGCGAAAGAGAGGCGTTTGGTGCCCGAGTGAGCGATACGATCGCATTCGGCTTTGAGATGGACAAGTTTCTCGATCTGCTCCGTCTTGGCATAGAGACTAGCACGCAGGAAGCGGGTACGATCTTCGAAAGAGGGTACGGTGACATAGACGTTGCGTTCACCGATGCGAATCACGAAAGAGCCAATGCGTGCAGCGTCACGCAGGAAATCACCTATGCCTGTTGCTGGCGACCAACGCTTGCCGTCGGCAGCGCGCGTGTGGAACGAAATGGGTGGATCACCCAGAGGATCGACGAATCCTTGACGAAGAAGCATCTCGCGCATTTCGAGTTGCTCTTCGCTGAGGTGGACGCGCTTGTCTTTGCGCTCTGGAGACGATCGCGGTGCGGCGGGTACGCTGACCTTATCGCTCTCTTGGTCGTCCTTTGCTGGCGACTTGATCTGCGATGATCTTTCTTTCTCTGCTTTTTTCTGATGCTGGCTGGGTTCTGGACTTGGACCCTCTGCGCGGATCAAGTTGGCAATGTAGCTAAGCGGCTGCGCGCTGTGGAGAAGGAAGACGACACTGTGCGCAGGAGCATCTGCATCGTACTCGTCCGCCTCGACATCGGCCGGCTCACCGTTTTCGGGACCATGAAGATTGGAATGCGGTCGATGGTTGACTTGGGAAACGGGTGGTCCTGGTGTTTCTGCAGCTTGTTCCCAAGGTTCTTCGGAGAGATTCTTGCGTTCGGCCTCTTCGATCGAAGATTGTGATGATTGGTCTTGTCGTTCGGCCCTAGCACTTGCCGATGAGTAGATGGACGAAGGAGAGTTCGGATCTGAGCTTGGCGGTTGCAGTGGCAGTGTCAGCTTGAAGAGGCTCGATTTGGTAAATGCAAGGTAACCTTGATCGCGTTCCTTGCCGAGCTTGCTATCAGTGTGGTGCTGACTGTTCTCGTTGGCTGGCGGTGCTGAGCTTGGATAGGTGGTTTTGACCCCCGAGGGCGTCGTAGCATAGCATCGCACGCTTCGCAGGGATGCTCTGTTTCCCGGAGATGGGACACAATTCGTGCTGCGGAAAGGGAAGACGCTTGTAGAGGCTTGTCTTGGAGGCGCTGTACGAGCTCGAGATGGGCCGGCACTATCGCTGGCGAGTCGGCAGTTGATCAGACGGTTGAACGAGCTCCATGCTGATCGGCTTGAGCGAAGCATGCTGCTCGAGGTCCAAGATGGCCGGATGCGGCCGCCGTCGACTGTCGATGGTGGCTAGAAGCATAAAGGGAGCCAGAGTGATTGCTTGGAAACGAGATCATGCTGAGTTACCAAGCTGGCTCGTTCGTCATTAATGCATGAGAGAAGCACACACACGCACCAACACGCCGACAGCTTCTTTCCACTTGAGATTTGTTGTGGAGCGGCGGAACTTGGGGTCTAACATGTAAATCACATTTCCAAAAACGGCAAAGTTGCGCTCCTATACTTTATTTGCAAGGATGGTGGAAACGAGGTTGACAGCTTCACCGCTACGAAACATCTAGGTCCCGAGAGGTGCGCAACTATAAATCTGTGGTAAAGATCGTCGCCGCCTCTCATTCCAAAGCTAGAGCTCAAAACCGCTTGACGCTGCAGTCTCAGTGTGCAGCCGACTTGTCACTGCGTAGTGCACCTTTGCTTTTCCAGCTTGTCTGTCAGCCATCCGAAGAACTCGCAAAGACTCAATTCAAGTTGTATTGGGCTATATGCAGGGTCCAAAAACTGGCAATTCCGACTCGAGAGTCCTTCGTGTTTTGCACAAAAGGCGACAGCAGCGTGTGATGTTGATTCACGCAAGGCTGAATCATCTTCTGCTCTTTGGCTCCCGCGAGACTGTGGCTGATTCATCCCGACTCTTGACATCTCCTTGCGGTAGCCGACGTCCTCTGCTCACTAGTCGTACCGTGGATATGGCCTGACGACGGGGCTGATGTTGCAGGTCCGTGCATCGACAAAGATTGGCGGGCCTTGCTGCGAATCCGGCTCATCACGCAGAACATTGCAGAGCAGCACAGCACAGTATTTCTCCGCTGCCGAGCATCGAGCCATCGTCATGAGAGAACAAAGGATCTCGATCGCTTCGATCTGAACTGTAGGCCGACTCTGCGGCATCGACCTTGAGCTTCCCTGACTATAAAGGAGCCACCTTCTCGACAAGCTTCCACCTTCAAACTTGTGTCTCCGTTCTCGTGTTTGAAACCCTTCTGATCATCCCTCATACACTCCAGCACCTTCTCGATCTTCTCACGTCAACATGTCAGGCCAGGGCGGTACTCAATCTCCTCCGCTCCAGGGACGCGAAAACGATCCTATGGGTCAGGTAAGTATCAGCCGACAGCCCAGCGAGCTTCTCAGAGCAAAGCCTAACGATTCCTTCCCCTTTCTCTTTGCTCTCTAGTCGGCCCCCGGCAAGTCTTCGGAAGCCATCCCTGACGACAAGCAGCGTGGAGGCGTATTTGGCAGCGGCGAGAACAAGGGTGCCGAGAGCGGTCAGGCTGGTGATTCCAACAGCGGCGCCGGCAATCTCGACAATGTAGGTGATCCAGCTTTCCATTCCTAAGACGCAACCGTCTCAGACACTGACCATTGGCAAACTCTTGACCTCGAATCTGCTCACAACAGGCTGTGAACAGCGCAAAGCACGCTGCAGCAAACCAGCCGGGCAAGTGAATGGGACGCCATAGCCAGCCTCACCCGAATTGCAATGCAGTTAAGCAAGCCGGGAGATGCACACGATTACTTTGCTGACTCCGTCGGCTGTTCAAGAATGTGGAGCGTTAGTGAATTGCAAACCCTGACCATTAAGATATTCGATTTGCGCGTGCACCTTCCGCCACTGACGAGGCAAGCTACTGCATTCGTCTGCGTGATGGCGTCGAAGGCGGAAGTTGTTGCCACGCCGGATAGGCGTAATGAGGAGCCGATGCATAGTCCGGATGCTGATGAGGATGGTAGTGAGTGGGGACAGTGCTGGCGTGTGTGCCGTACGACGCTGGACCAATCGCATGGACATTTGGAGGCGCTGTGCTATGGCTTGCAATCAAATGTCGCGATCTGTGCGAAGTGGGATCCAAGTCGTGAGAATGAGATCGTGACTTGATCCGAAAGAAGGACAAGAAAGAATTTGTCGCACCGACCACGATGGACAAGCAGACCAGCGTAAAGAGCATGGTCTTCCAGCTGACCGAATCGACGAAGCTGTTGAGTATCTCGGCAAACGTCTCGGCAGTGACGCGAGCCGTACCTACAACAGCCGGATCACGAGCTGAGCATCGCTCCCAGTTCTTGCATGCGTTTGCCAGTGCGGGCGCTTGCAGATCGGTACCACATCGGTTGGCCGTGTAAGCAGCAGCACATGCGGTGATCTCGGACAAGGTATCTAAGAAAAAGCAAGAGACAAGGAGAGCGGTCAGATAGCGGACGCGGCACAGAGTCATGGAGCAAACCAGCAAACTCACCCATTTCGTAGGCTCGTACTTTTTCCGCGACGTCTTTTTGTACGGTGCGAACGACGTGGTAGAGAAGATAGAGAAAGGTCGAGAGGATGCTGGCATTGAAGATGAGCTGTGCGTAGCCAAGCAACAGCTCTGGCTTGTCCATATGATTGATTGCCGACGTTGAAGAGACCATCGGCTGGTTAGGCAGTGGAGACACGGTATTTGGAAGGATGTAGTTGACGGCATACTTTGTAATGGATCGAATACGACTCGAAGTTGCTTTTCGTCGATTGTCAGCAGTCGCGTTCTCATCATCGTCCTCATTGTCATTGTCTGTGCCGTAGCTTGATGCGTCATCGTCATCGTCGTCACCCTCATCGTGTTGAACGCCATGGCTCGAGTGCAAGCCTCGAGAAGCTCGAACAAGATCACGACTCTGCAGATGTGCCAAGCGCTTTCCCTTCCTGCTGAGGACACTACGCTTCCCCCGAACGTGCCTGGAAGGCGCCGCTTTTGACGAGCTGCTCTGAGGAAGGTTGTCGAGATTCGTCATTGAGTCATCGGCTAGCTCTTCGTTTAGGTCGCTTACGTGCGGCCGGACGTTGGTCACTTTGTGCGATGGCGGTGTGAGGCTCGACATTTCAACGTCGGTCATGTCGATATCCGACGGAAGCTGTGATGTTGATGCGTGGGCTGAGTTTCCTCTTGTGCCATCGCTGTCAAATATGGTGGCTGTTGTCGCCGAGAAGAACAAGGGTGGGTGAGTAAAGGTGTTTCGAATTCCTCTGTCTCCTTGCCGATCATGGATCAAGAAACCTACTCTGAGGAGGTCCAGGCGGAGAGGTATCCATCGGAGCTTCCGTGCCACGTTGCCAAAGCATGATTGATGACAAGTACGAGCCAACAAGCTGCTCGGCGAAAGGGAGAAGATGGTGTCAGGAAGCAACCGCCAAGTTTTCTTGTGTCTCTTTCAACCCAAAAACGTCAGGTTGCGTGTTGAGTGTTGGTCTCGCTGCAGTCTGACAATTTAACACACTCTGGAAAATTGATCCTTCTCCACAAGCTCGAATTGGACCCTTGATCCGATAGACCTGTTTGTCTCTTCGGCTGGAAACGATCACGTTTTTCCTTCATGAGCTTGACGTTGGCTAACACAGTCGGCTGCTCTTCCGACGACCATCGCAAACGTCACGCCTTGGCATCCGGCGTGATAGCGTTCTCTCCATTACCTTTCTCCTCCAACTGCTGCAAGTACTCGCGTGCGCAGGTGACGAGGATGTCAACTCGGCCCTGAGCTAGCCTCAAAGTCATCCGAGCAGAACGATCCGTCACACGTTGTCAGGCCATACCGCTGCCACCGAAATGTCGCTCAAGCCACTCACACCTCCACTGCGGTTTTCAACAGTCGCTTTTGCCTGTTCGGATCAGCCGAAGTCATCCTGGCAATCCGACGCGGGGATAGACCAGGGCGATCCTCGCTCACATCCACACCATCGCGAATCTGTCTATCGTGGAGCATACCCAAAGGCAAGAAATCTCTCTTTCCTCTCTCGACTCCACCTGCGCACTGTCCTCAGTCTGACGCCGCGACCACTCGATAACGATGCTACTCTCTTGACATGGTCATCGTCCACGGACTCATCGTCGGCGACCGGTGCCACGTCAAGGACAATAGCGGACAAGGCGTCGAAGCACGGTATTCAGCTGCTTCACGTCCGCTGCGAAAAACCAAAGGACGAAAGCGGAGGTCTTACCCGCGAAGGCGCTGCTCGAGCACTCTCAGTATTGCTCGATCGACGCAACCACCCAATCTACATCCACTGCTTGGATGGAGTCGAGGTGACGAGCACGCTTGTTGCGTGCATGCGCAAGGTGCAGGCGTGGTCCAATCCTGCTATTCTCGCCGAGCTCGGTCGAGCGTTGCGCGACTCCAACTCTTCCGAATGGGTAGAGGTGCCTTCGCACCTATCTGCCTTCCTCAGCAAGTTTGGTCTGCCAGACGGTATAAGACTACCGCCGCGCAATCACATTCCATCCTGGCTTTGGCCGGCGCCGAATCCTCTTTCAATCTTAGCCGACCCCTACGCATGGGCAGGCTCGCCCCATTCTTCTCACCCTGCGAATGGCCACACCCAAAATGGCACTAGCACAACTGGATCTTCCTCGATTGATGCGTCAGTTTCAAGAAACCCATCTCAAGCGCCGACGCTCAATGGCTCTTCCGACATGCATAGCAACACTACATTGCGGCCATCTCCTCACCCACCCATACACTCGCACTTGCGTCGCGACCGCCAGCTGCCCATCCATCATCCCACTCTCAAGCTTCACTTTGATGTGGACCCAGATCTACCTCCTGAGCCTATTGCCCCAATCTCATCCGCAACTTCCGCGTCCGTAGCATCCTCACAGCGACCAGCGACACCGTCGCGTCCATTGCAACTTCACTCGCGCACCTCGTCGTACAATAGCAATGCCAGTCTGCGCACACCGCCCCATTCACGACCTGCAAGCCGTGCAGGTCGACCCCTTGCAACCAATTCGCATGGTCTGGCCAGTCGGTCCGTGTCGTTGGCACCCGACGACGAAAGAGCTGGTGCAGCAGGCTTCGCGCGCAGCACAGCTAGCACTACTCGAGGCCCAAACTCCATGTTGGTCAGTCCCAGTCCAGCATCCGCAGCTCCGCAAGCACCTTCCAGCCCTATCACTTCCGTCGCAGCCTTTCTTGAGAACCAAGTACAAGACTTTGGACAGACTTCGCTCATCGTCTCACAGCAGCATCAATCGCCCACCCGACGCCCTCGGTCTCACCTTGGCACGGAGAGTAGCCCAGCAATGTCTCGTCCGAACAAGTTGCTGTCAATTCCCGCACCAGACTCGAGCATCCAGTATGCATCTACGAGCGCCGCTTCGCCCGATGCAGAATCGGACGAAATCGATATAAGCACGCCTCGAGCCAGACCTACCACATCCAGCAATTACAATGTGGGTATCACTGGTACGATCTTTCACCATGACGACGACATTACCGACAATGAGGCAGAGCACGCAGTCCCGAGTCGAGCTCAAGGCGTCGGAATCCGCAACGCCAATGTATCGAGAATCGTGGTGCCCTTGGATCAGCGGCGGAGGCGCACCGTCTTGGACGAGGCCGATGGCGAGCAGACTCCGACAAAAGCAAATGCGCTGGCCCACAAGCAGCCTTTGCACGGTACCAGCCAGCAAGATGTACCTGATAAGCAGCTTGAAGCAACTTCTGCGGAGCCGAGCCCGTCTTCATCGCGCATCCTTGGCTCGACAGTGACTTCTCGAAGAGATGAGTCGCTATCAGAAAGCATGGCCAGCACTCGCGGCTCGATCGATGAGCAAAGAGACGATCAGCAGCCCGTCGACTTGGTACAGTCGCCCACCGTCTATGGACCTGTCGACGATGATGGTGCTTCAGACTCGAAACCTGGCTCCGGCTCCGACCAGGGTGAAAAGGATTATGAGCCGAGCGAGATGCAAAGTAGTCGAGCTGCTAAGGTAGTGAAAGATGGCCCTGGGGAGGAAGAACCAGCCACAGAAACAGAGGAGGAGGAGGGAGAAGAGGAAGAAGAGGAAGAGGAGGAAGAAGAGGAAGAAGAGGAAGAAGAGGAAGAAGAGGAAGAAGAGGAAGAGGAAGAGGACGATGAGGACGAAGATGAAGATGATCTGGCTCTGGAAGCTTTGGATCTCGAAGGGTATTGATCCATGCAACGCTCCACGCACTGGCTTGCGCTCTCATTTCGCCACAGACCGTCATAGAACGCCACTTGTCTACAGCAAGAGCATGTGGATGAGGCTTGATTAACAGCCTTACGGGAATTTACACAGCCGACCGGGAGATTATAGCGTGGTGTCATCCTCTGTCGTGCCAGCGGTCGTGTTAGCGGCACTCGAGGATTCATCCGCTGCTGCCGCAGCTGCTGTATCTTTACCTTTCTTGCCCCCCAAAATCAGCTTCTTCGGCTTGGCTTCAGGGCCACTACTGCCACTAGGAGTCATTGGAATGCCGCCCGGCCCGCCCCCGCCAAACATAGCCTTCCAGGTTGCATGATCTCTCCTCTGTCTGACTCGCTCGGCCTCTAACACGCCACCAGTCTTGCGTAGCACTTTCTTGTCCACGAATCCAGCTAGCTCTTCGCTAAATTCGTCATTGGTCTTGGACGCCAGAAGATCTTTTTGCCTCTGTCGCTCGACCGCCTGTAGCGCCCGAAGCCGCTTTTCGTGGTTAACGGCTTGCGACTTGACCTCCATCATGACGGTGGACAGACCCTCGTGTCCCTCCTCCGGAAGCGGGGGAATGTACTTGCCTCCCTTGCTCGATCCACCGCGTAGCTTGACCACCTGCTGGATGTTGCTGAATACCTCCTTGAGCGCACCCAAATCATCGCGCAGGTCCGACAAGAGACCCTCTTCGTGATTAAGAAATTCTTGCTCGTCGACAATGTTTTGCAGCTCGGACTCCCACGTCTTTTTCCAACTGGGTTTCACCGTCTGCACGTACCCCTCTAACTCCAACAAGCCATTGGTGGCACGGTCGACATCCTCGACGATCTGCTTGACTAGAGCGGGTTTCGGCTTGACACCACGTTGAATGACGTCGACACGAAGATCATCTACAGTGTCCTGCAGATCTTCGATGAGCGTGAGAAGGTCCTGCGATTGGGTATCTAGGCGCGCTTTGCCCGCGACGATAAAGTTGCGCTCAGCCGCCACTTTGGTGGAAGCGATGGCACGCACAGCACCAGATCGCTCGCGTACAGTGGCGAGAATGGATTTGACGTCCCCTTCAAAGTCGGTCTGCAGTTGTCGAGTGATAGCGAACTCGCGGCGGAGGTTTTGCAATTCGTCGAACTGAACTTTGAGCTCGTGCGCGATGAGGGAGCCGGCCAATGCAGACGACGAAGACGACATTGGTGCTGCTGATGCGGCAACACCGCTCGTGCTCGAATCTGGTGCTAAAGAAACGGACGACTCCTCGTGAGCTGCTCCCGTCGCACGTGTGTTGGCACGTTTCAGCTGAGCCACACGCTGACCAGCGGCTTGAAATTGCGACTCGCTGATCTTTGTAGGCGTCGCATGTGACGTCAAGAGGGCCTCATTGTTGGCAAACGACATGCGACGCACATCACGATCGCGCTCAGCGAGAGCAGCCTTGAGCTCGCGTATGTCGCGTGAAATCGTACCCAGCGACAGATCGAGATGCTGCTTGACCTGGTCGAGCGGCTCGATGTTGAGCGTCAGCAAGCTACCCTCCTGCACATCGCTCAGATCTTCGAGCTCGTAAGTAACCCCGCTGGCAGGATCCTTAACGTAGATGGTGGGAAAATCATCCATGCCAGGTGAGTACGCAAATCGATCGATGAAGAGCATGCGCAGCTTGGCTACGCTGATGCCGCGCGTCAGTGTGTTGGATGTGTCTAGCTCGATGGCAGCTTTGCGCGTCTGACGGCCGAGTTGAAGAAAGACGTTGAACGAGGAGGTGGCAGTCCTTGAACGAGCACGCATGGTGGCAGGTACCGCAACGTTGGCGGCGCCAGCAGACGCAGCGCCACTCTTTGCGTTTTTGCTGTACGCGTCTGGCCCATCGCCCACATCGGACGTAGGGCCATTGGCATCGACAAAGGGAAGTGATTCAGTGGAGCTCACAGCTTGCGAAGTGACGCGTTGACCGAATGGTGCGACCGGCGCGAGCAGATTTCTTGACTGCTTTGGTGAAACATTGGCTGCCTCAGCCGACGGCGACTTTGCCGATTCCGTGCTGCTGGAATCCGAAGGGGCCGTGCGAGCGTCTGGGCCAAAAGCAGAGGAGGTGGGCGTTTTGACTTCCTGGATCGACTCGAACTTGCTGTCGACGGTGGCAGCACTACGGGATCGAGGCAGCGGGCGCGAACCGCTGATGCTGTTGCTGCTGCTGGACGAGGCAAAGTAGTCGGTCGTTCGTGCAAACGTAGAGGGACTCGTGGCGCCCTCAAGCGCTGGACTCGCCGCCTCGGGGAGAGGAGGTCGGACGGTCCGACGCGCTCCGCTGCCTCTTCGCTCGGCCGATCTGCGCTCTGCGAGCGGACTGCCGGCAGCGCCGCTGCTGTTGGGAAGCATGTTGATTCCCATGCCTTGAGTGTAGCTCTGGCCAACGCCCATTTTGTTGAAGGTGTAGGCGCTGAAGCGCTTGCTGGCACGACGCTCCAGAGCATCTCGGTTCTTGAGCGCCCTCATGCTTGGATCGTGGTCAGCAGCAGCATCAATAGAGGATTTGGGCGTGTGTCGAGGTGAGCGTGTACTTAGACGCTGCGGTGTCAAGCTAGTAAGCGGACCAGGCTGGTCTTCAAGGCTCTCCTCTTCGCTCGATGCTGCCTCGCGATTGACGGCGCTTGCACCTCCATCATCGGTCAGTGAATGGCGCTCAGGGCTTGTCATGCGCGGCGTGGCCTGTGCCGATTCAGTTTCCGATGCATCGGACGATGGAAACGTGGCTTGAGGCAAGGCGGGCGACCGATCGCTCGCTGTGCGTACTATTCGACTCGGCGGGCGGACAACGCTGCCCCGATTCGCTGAAGCATTCTGAGAAGGGGTCGTGGACGAGCCGGCTTCCCCGCTAGCTTGTCGGATCGATGCCCGATCGGAATGTAGGGCGGCAGCCGCCGAACTGGCACGCTGCAGAGATTCGGGCCGCTGCGAGGAGTTGTCTGTGATCGAGCTAGAGTCAAACCGCGCCTCATTGGATGAGGTTGCGGCATTTTCACTGAAGACTTGCCGAGAAGCGCGCGGTCCAAGGACACGATGTGCTGCTGGATTTTGTTGCTGCTGCGGCGGCAGCTGCTGCGGTGGTGGAGGAGTCGATGCCGCGGGAGCCTCCGGTAATACGCTGGATCTCTTTGCCTCTTTTGCCGCTCGCTGCTGGACCAAGAACTGCTTGTATTCAGCTTGTTTCATCTTGAGACCCTGCAGAAGGTTGATGATGATCTCGCGAATACGGGGTAGATGCACTTCGAGTACACCGGGCGAAGCTTCCTCTGAGAGACAGCGCTCGAGACAATCACGAAGGTCATCGGGCACGGAGCTGAGATCGCTCATATCGATACCATACGATCCAAACGCCAGCTTGGCAGAATTGAAATCATTGCCGAGCCGGACATAGATGTCAGAGACGTCCTCTTCGCTGCGCTGACCCACGGACCATTTGGTGAGCGATTCGAGCAGCATCTTGGTTGCTACGAGCAGACGTGTCACCGATGACTCCATATGGCTCGACGAATACTTTGCTGGAGAATCCTGCGCCATGATAGAAGGAGCGTATGGCGCAGGACTGGAAACATTCGCCGACGATTGGCTAGACTGACGCTCTCGTCGCTCTCGATCTCGCTCCGCCTGTCGTTGCTTTTCGCGGGCGCGCATCTCCTCTGGGAGTTGGGCTGTCGAGCGCGAATGCTGGCTCATATTTCCTGGGCTATTCCATCCTGGTGCAGCAGAGCCTGTGCTGTCCTGGCGCGACATGTGCGAAGAGCCATGGCCGCCAGATTCGTGCGATGGCGATGTCGGCCCTTCTTGCGCATACACGTGTTGAGGATGGCGGATGCGTTCGGCGGTGACAGGCTGACTGGAGCCCGACAGTCGATGATTGCTGCGGTCGCCCGAGCCTTTCCGGCTGTTTATCAGGTTGGAAAACATGGCGAATGATGACCCGACCTAAGCCCAGAGAGCGACACGAGAATGGTGCCACGCGAGCTGCCTAATCCACGGATGATCGCCAAGCCTTTCAAGACGTTGTGGCAACAAACGCCAGTGACTCTGTGGCCCGGCCGGCGAGAGATCTGCGCCAAGACTGTTGACACGAGTCCGAAGGAGGAGATGACGATGATAATGATGATCGTGAGGAAGATGTGCTGGTGAGCTTTGTTCGCTTGATCTTGCTTCGATCGGTCATACATACCTACCTGCTCATGCCATGCGAGCCTTGACCTCTGGTGCTGCCCTTGGTCCAAACGTGTTGTTCTAGCATCGCGTTCCCGATTTGCAGATCGGGCCTTTTTGAGTTAGTTTCGAGTACCAAATTTGTTGATTGCTTTTCCTTACTGTATTTTAGAAATGCATCCAGAATGGTGGCTTTGGTGGCGCTTTGGAACATGGAGGAAACGTCTAAAATTTGTGGTTGCAGCACAGTCACTCAACGGAAGACTGTGAGAGCATAGCCGTCGGCAATGTTCGTGGTGGAGTTCTTCTCAATTTTTTTTTTGGCAGCAACGGCGATACGTTTGACGGGTTTGAACCTCCCCACCAGCATCCCCATACACATTGGTCTGCAAGCTCGTGCGATCACTTGCAGCCATGCCATCCACAACAACGACGCCACCACCAGAGCTCGAGGTGCTCACCTTTCTTTCGGATCCTAACGCTCAGGTCCGTCAGGTTGCGCTCAGCAACATTGTAGGCTTCAGCGCCAAGGACAGCCCGCAACGCTCGCTGCTCATCTCCAAGCACAAGAACCGAGATGGCTCACCGTTGCTGGGCCGCGATGGCAAGGAGGTGGACACCGTAGAGGATCTCAAGCGCCTCTGCCAGGATCAGCCCATCACTGCGCATGACGCCTTCAGCGCACTGATCAACATCTCGGACAGCTTGGTTCTAGCGCGAAAGATCGGCGACAAGGCCTTCCTCGAGTTCCTCGTCCGATACATTGCCGACCCTGTCTCGCTGCTTGCCGACCTTGCGTGCATGCTCCTATCGAATCTCACCAAGCTTGAGTCCATCTGCGCACTGCTGCTCGATCTCAAAGTACAGGCTCGTCCTTTCTATAGCTTTATGGCTTCCGAAGAGATGGAAGGTGCGCTCAACGGAATGGATGTTGAGCCCAACGATCCCGAATACGCGGCGAAAAAGGCCAAGGCGCAAGAGTACGCCAAGAAAGTGGCCGAGCAGGCCAAGAAGATGGATGAGAAGGTACCCGCCATGGCGAGGCTACTGGACGCTTTTGAGGAGGGCGCCACAGTCGCTTCGCAAGGCAGCGATCTCGAGGCCATGAAGCAACGCGCCAAGGATGCTGCCACCAAAGCCGAGGCAGACAAAGACACAGAACCTGAAAAGGTAGAGCGAGGACCGGATGGAAGACCAAGGATTAAGCGCAAGACCAACTGCAACTTCTTGGCGAGCGTCTTTGCCAACGCTACTGTGTTGCCACGAGGAAGGGATTGGTTCGTGACACCGTTGTCTGCATCTTCGGCTGCAACTTCGGCAACCGCTCAGGCCGCCCTTGCTCGAGGTGTCGACCAACAAGGCGCTGTACCGGCAGGGACCGAGTACCCTGTTGCCCGTATCATGGCATTCACTGAGCACCCGAATTTGATTCGCAGGGGCGGTGCTATCAGCACACTCAAAAACGTTCTTTTTGTCAAGTCAGCTCACAAGCTTCTCGTCGCGCCGCCATCTGCGCGCGATGGGGAAGACGAGATGCTCGCTGGAGCTCTACGCGCTACCACTCGTCCGCCCTCTTCCGTCGACATCTTGCCGTACCTCCTGCTACCGCTCTGCGATGGCAAGGAGCTCGCTGAAGTTGACCTTGAAGACCAAGAAGAACTGCCCGAAGAATGTCAGATGCTTCCGGAGGACAAGAAGCGCGAGAAGGATCCAGCACTTCGCCTCATGTTGGTCGAATCTCTCCTCCTCTTGTGCACCAATATCTACGGCCGACAGTGTCTGCGCGCAAGAGGCGCGTATGTTGTTGTGAGGTCGGCGCATCTTGTCGAGGCGGACGAGAAGATCGCAGAGGCAGTGCTTAGGCTTGTCAATATTCTCAAGAGGGACGAGTCGGCGGCAACAGCAAAGGACCTTGAGGATGACGCCGTAGCGACTCAAGAAGACGTTGGCGCCGAGGAGCAAGAGGATGACGAGAGCGCCGACGAGGACCTGCAAATTGAAGAGCTCTGAGGGCGATTCGTAGCCCCATTCCTATCTCGTCAAACAAGCCATCTGCATCACCATCACGTACTGTACTTTTACTCGTTACAATCAGATCAGCGTATCTCGTCAGCCTTGTGCCGTGCCAAGTCGGGCCTCCCATTCAGGACCGTGAGCTCTGGATTGCAAGGAGATGAAATTCTCGAAGGAAATGAATTCAGCAGACTCATGTCCACATCTTCAGCGCCACAAGAGTAGGAAATAGAGATCTCTTCTCTTCACCACGGGATTTTGTTCTCGGACCTTCCGTCGGGAGGCGATTGCTCGACGCGGGTCGATCTCTTCTCTCGATCAACGATCACGATCACACTCGAGGCGGTTGCAGTGTGATATTTAGGGTTTCGGGAGTCAAGTGTCCGCGTCAAGAATCGACACTTGTACTTATGCCACGCACCATTCGACTCAGTACGGTCGTGGCCGAAGTAATCTCGATCTCACTCTCATCGTCATAGTCTTCGGCGTCACGATGCTTCCATTGTACTCCTTCATTCCACAACACGGCGGCTAGCTGGCAAGAAAAAGCCGACGGAAGCCAAAAACATTCAATGGACCATCACTCGAGTGGGGACAAAGGTTGATCGGATCAACCTGTCGTTGCCAGCCACGGGGAAAACCTGACATCATCGGTCTCGCCTCGGTCTCGTCGAGCTTCATCAAAGATTCCTTGCAGACGCAGCAGGGTCACAAAGCCTTGCAGCTTTCGCTTTTATCTTTGTGCATCGAGAGCACTGGAACCAAACGGCATGAGCTTGTTGATGAGGCTCAGGCTGCTCTGGCGGCACCATGATGGGGCCACTGTAATCTTGAATGCGCCTGAACCTTATTGCTCCTTATGCACCATCGTTAATGTCACCCTTCCTGCTGCAAGGTGCAGCGTCACTTGATGAAGTCAGAGGTTCCATGGCAAGGGTACAGTACTCGGACGCTGCGATACTTCATTGGGCTGAGTCAACCTGCTGCTAAGGAGATCGCTTAGGCTCACGTTCGGCCAACTCAAAAAGCGACTCAATCTCCTTCTTGGTAATCTTATCCTCTTGCCAGCTAAGAAGATCCAATCTCATCAGGTGCATTGAACACTGCAGATGAATGAGATTGCCGTCATCTGGGCGCACCACTCGTGCTGCTCTTTGCTGAGAGCTCCTTAGACTCAGCCATCCGATCGTAAGCGCTCATAAAAAGAGCCGGAATCCGCCCTAACTCTCAAGCCATTCTTGGCGACAGACCTCACCACCCTCCGTGTTCAGCCTTGCGGTCTTGACAAGATGTGTCACAGCATGCTGCCACCCCAGACTCCGTCCACCGACAGCGAAGCCTCTTCGTCATCTCAACCTATGGCGCCCTTACTCTCACAACCGTTCGCTTCCAACAGCGGCACTCCTGCCCCAGAAGGCTCGATCCGTAAACGCGTTGTGCGGGCTTGCGAGGTTTGTCGCCGCAAGAAGGTCAAATGCAACGGACAAAAGCCTTGCAGTCAGTGCATAGCCTTTGCGGAGGAGTGCAATTACGTCGACGTGAGGGATCGATCGGCCTACAGCAGAAGATACGTCGAGTCACTGGAGGCCAGATTGGCCGAGATGGAAAGGCAGGTCAACTCTTTGTTACAAAGAATCCCTGCTGCGTGTCCATGCGATGGAATTCAGCCGAGAAATCCCTTCGGAAAGCAGTCGAGAGCAAGCGATTCCGGTGGCGCAGCTATGTCCAAAGGGCAAAGAGGAGTGGACTTTCCGCAAGAACAAGGCGTACAGCCGCAAACGCTTGGCCAGGAGCCCTCCATTGATCTGACCTCCATTTCAGCAGCGCATCTCATTGCAGAAGCCAGCGCTGCACTGCTGACCCCAGAACAGCACGTCGTCTCTCTCAACAGAAGCCCCCAAGCCAATCACGTCGACATACTACGACGAGTATCGACGTCGTCACTAAGCCAGTCTCCTCGAGATATGAAGCACGAATTCGAAGTACGTCCTTTGGCTCCCCGCATGCCCTCTGAATCCACCTTTTTGGCTTTACTGCAAGCCTATTCTGAGGCTGTACTGCCGTTCTCCGCCATCGCTACGCCCTCGGAAGCACAGTCGGTCTGGAGCAAGGTGGCTTCACAGCAAGCTTCGGTCGCCACCTACACTGCGTCCGAAGTAGCTCTGCTGTTTGCGATCATGGCCTGTGGCGCTCAGGTGGTCTCCAGAGGCTGTCCGATACGCGCGATGGGTTTCGTTCAACATGATGGCTTTGTGAGCCCAAAAGATCGCTCCTTGATGAGCGACTTGGAAGAACACGCTACCATGTGGATCTGTACTACGGGGGCTGCGGAACAACAGGACCACTTGGAAGCAAGACGACGGTCGCAGGTATGTGCGCTTTTATCTTCTTGTGCTGCTGGTCGAGGCGACCTGTCGTTAGCGTCGAATCAAATCGCTCAAGCCAAGAGTAGTCTCGATATGCTATACGAGCTGCAGGCCGAGCACAATACAGAATGGTCGCAGCTCTACGCGTCGATACAGCTTTTCGAGCACACAATTCTGTCCTCGCTCGGCCGACTGGCAAACGGATATCAAAGTCTCTCGGTGATTCAAGCAAGCGACTCTCACTTGATGCACGAAAGCTTGAGCAACCACCTAGTTTCCGCACTGCAGACCCTTTGCACGCTTTGCAGCGCGGCAGGCAGCGTCGGCCGGACAATTTGCAACTTGCTCAATACCACAGATACACCTGCTCGTCTCGAACAGCTCCAAGCGCAAGCACGAGACCAGGACCGGCTTCTCTCGGACTGGTACGACGGCCTGCCCGACAATGTGCGTGCCCTTCCTACAGATGCTGCTGATCCGACAACAGCGATCGCCGCCTGCATTGCCTTGGTCTCGCTCAACTTCGAGCGTCTGCGCCTACACGTCGCGCTCCAGCACTTCAACCGGAGAAACGGTGTATCCACGACAATAGACTCTGAGCGATCTGACTTGGACCGTTGCCTCCACATCGCAAGCTTCATCATCCGAGCCTTCCCTGCGATCAATAGATATCTCCCTCAAGGTCCTTGGCTGACACTATACGCGCACAGCGTTGGGATTTCAGCAGCCTTCTTCGTACTGACGGCTACCAGACAATCTGGATGCACCGAGCCCGGTCTTGTCGGCGAAGTCGATTTAGCAATGACTGCGCTGGAGCACCTGGGTTCTACGATCATCGGGGTTGCTGGTCTCCGGTCGAAACTCGCTCACTTGGTCAATGCGGTTATATCGCGGAATAACGACGCACATGGTTCGAATGGCAATAAGAGAAGAGCGAGCCTTGATGGTAATCAGCGCTGGCCGGAAAGCATTGCGCAAAGGACAGGAACAAGCCACAAGAAACTTCGAGCCGCGACCTTGCCGCAGAACTGTCTAGTGCACACAGTCTCACCAATCTCTCGATCCGAAACTGCGCCACCAGTGCCTCAAGAGCACCTGACCGACCAAAGCTTATCCCTTGCGCCTTCAAACTGTTATATCCAAGCATATGATCAAGCTTCGTCGCAAGAGCTTGCTCAGCATGGCCTTGCAGGGCACACGGGCAGCACGACGAATTGGAACAACCTCTGGACTCCTTCTGCGCCCGATCTCGAGTTTGCTACTCAGCCGTCGCCGTCGCCGCAGCAGCAGCAACAGCACCATGAGACATCCACTGCGACGCAAGTGCAAGGTATTCCGCTGAGTCTGGATCAACAAGATCTCGCTGGACTTCTGGAGGGTTTTATGCTTCCCGATCAGCACATCAGACGGCAAAGCGGATGATAATCTTTTGGCCTTCATTAATTCTCCCGATTTTTACACGGCTCTAGGAGCACTTTGGAGCCACGCGAAGCTCGCAAAACGACAGACATCGTAGCAAGCATCACGGGATGGCCCAAAGCTGGTATAGCGCTCTACAAGGTATATTGTTGAACCTGAGTTGTGTTGTGTTCTAATAGTAGTACTCTAGGAGGTATAATGCTGAAGTTGGGTGATATAGCCACGCGGAGTGGACGAAGGGTTTGAGATATACATATCGAAGGGGGAGGACAGTGAGCATCGCCCACAAAGGACTGAGTCGTCCATAAATCAAAACACTGTCAGTTTAGACGCTTGTGTGATCGACAGACTCCGAAGAAGTCGAGGGCGTCGACTTGTGCTTGGCTCGGGCTAGCTTATCTTTGAGCGTGTTCAATTGGTGGAACTTCCAGTTTCGGAGCGATTGTTGGATTCGATGCTGATGGCTTCCTTGCGAGACATGCTGGGCAGATACCTGAGTTTGCATTCGAGTTCGGTCTTGGCTTTGAGGTACATCAACCGGCTCTACAGGTGGAGACAGCCAGTCGCTCGTTTTGGGTTGTGGATGTATACTCGTCGTGTCGGCCTGTGACGCGGCAACGATGGCTTCGAACGATGATTGCACCTCCTTGCTTACGTTGGTCGAAACAGGCTCGCGCAGCGTAGACAGCTCATCTTGCTCTTGAGTTCGTGCTTGGTAGAGGATGGGGCGACTGAAATTTGTGTTTGCGGTTGCTGATACGAGTTGGTGGCAG
Source organism: Mycosarcoma mackinlayi (assembly GCA_928852645.1). Classification (NCBI taxonomy): domain Eukaryota; kingdom Fungi; phylum Basidiomycota; class Ustilaginomycetes; order Ustilaginales; genus Mycosarcoma; species Mycosarcoma mackinlayi. The sequence continues at coordinate 129,954 of CAKMXS010000028.1, read as the reverse complement.
TCTTGGCCTTGAGCGAGAGCTTCGACCCATTTTTGATCCGCATGGTTACAGTTTTTATTCTTTGCCTGTGTTTCGAGCTGGTCAGGCCAGCTGTCAAAGACAATGATATCATCGTCCTTGCTCAAGTTAGATTGCGAGGCAGCATCGGTAAGAGTAGTTCTGCTCTGATTTTGATCTACGTTGTGCTCTCCCTTGGTATTTAGTTCTTCAGTCAAATTGTGCCATTGCGGTGGAGCTTGCGCGGGGGCTGGATGCTCCTGCGAGCTAGGTCGGATATATGTAGCTGCATCGTCGACCAAATCGGTGTGCAACTGGCGATTTCCTGAGAGTTGCGACTGATTATTCGGAGCCATGATCTGCATCAAGAGCTCATCGACCGCTCTCCTTTGACGCAACTCCTCCTCGGCGGGATCAACGCAACCATGTTGCCCTGCTTGGTCGGCACACACGAGCCCTTCGCTAATCGGTATTCCATCGAGCCCATAAAAGTCACCTTGAACTTGACCTACGTCGTTGGGCTCCGAAAGTGCGAGGAAGGCTGAATTTGAGGCATCAAGGCTGTAGTTCAGTGGAAAATACGTGGGGAGATCGATAGCGTCAAACGAATTCAAGGGCAGCAGTTGACCCACGGAATTGTCTCCGCCATCGACTTCCACGTCATTGTCTCGGCCAGGGTAGATCTGGTATGCGGACGGCGGAGGCCCAATTGCAGTTGAAGAGGATGCCTCTACTTGAGCTTGATGGAGCCAAGAAGGATCCGGCTGTGTCCAGTCCGCGAGATTAGCCTGGGTAACGGCGGCAGAGCCGCCCATGTGATTCGCGCTACGTCCGAGCTGCAACACTGTCGAAAGACACTCCTGATTGGCTGGATCCAAGATCGGGGAGAGACCGCTCTTTTGCGATGGAAAATGTGATCGCAAACAAGATGTTTGGCCTGAGCTACAACATGAGGCGTCTTGACTAGCCCAAGGTTGTGCGGAGAAGAACGTTCCTGCGGTTGACGTGGTGGTCGCGGAGCTCCAAGATTCGGCTTGCTCATGGACTGTCGTCGTCCGATCCGACCCTGCAGGATTCACTGTAGCAGTGTTCGCTCTAATGAAGCTCTGTGCAACGTCGCTTGGATCATCTTGTCCGAGCTGAAACGAGTAACCCTTCATGACGAGAGAAGCCTGCAAGAATGCGCGTCGCTCGGGCGGCAGTGCACTCTTGACCGCATCAAAGAGGCTGCATTTTGGCATCGATGGTCTCTGAGGCTGAGCCTGAGCATCTGCTGCCGGGAGAGCCTCATCGGTGGTGATCGCATGACCGATGGGGAGAGGCGGCGGAACGGGAGCGAGAAACACGCGCTGATTGCGAAGGTGCTGCGGGACCAGCGTGTCAAATGAATTGCACGTCGATCCAGATTGAGAAATTCGTCCATCCAAGGATCTCCTCATCGAAGCTCCGGAGATGCGCTTTGCAGACGAGGTTTGTGTGCAGCTCGAAGTTCCCTGTGAGTAGGAACGCGTGAGCTGGGTATGGTGGGCAGGATATAGAGCCGAGTCCTCTGCTGAATAGAGCAAGAAGGGAGCTTTTGCCTGGCTGATAGAATGCAACTCTTGGCATGGGGTCGGGGAGGTAGTACCGATCGACGATGAACGGCCATGATGTGTCGAATATGGAGAAACCCTGGACCTTGCACCCTCGAGCGAGGCTCTTTTGCGGCCGCTACCAGAACCCGAGCCAGACATAGGACCACTGATGTCGCTCGGAGAGAAGTCGGTGTTGGCCTGCCTTTCCGGAGTCTTGAGTTGGATCGAGCACTCTTGATCCTGGGTCGAGCTTTTTTTAGCAGGAGAAGGCTTGAACCGATATTCGGGATATCGAAGTGCGTGCTCTTGAGCGGCCTGCTTTGCCTTTTCATAGAAGATACTTTTGACCTCGTCAGCCTCTTCTCGCCAGAGCTGCCCGATGACTTTGCTCAGCTGACGCTGGTAGTCAAGTTTGTCGAGACCGACATCAGACAAAGCTGTAGTATCTTTTTTGCTTTTGAGTTCACGCATCTTGTTGGAGCGATAGAGGATGAAGGCATTTGGTGGGCGAGGGATCTTGCGCAAAACGGTCGGATGTGCTTGCGACGCTGGCTTGGGCGGCAGCTCAGCCAAACTCTTGGCGCGAGCTCGGCTTTTCCGAGGGGGCTTTGAAGGACCAACATGGCTAGCATCATCATCCTGTAACGAGGCAGCTTCCATTTCCGTAGTAAAGAGTGTAGGGTATTTCGGACTATCTGAACAGACCTGAGTATTCAAGCTGAATCTGTCAAGAGCACGGAGCAAGTGACGGCCAAGTGACGTGATGAAGCGATGAAGGCTCGCGAAAAGAGAGTCGCTCCTGGTGAGGTTGATTCGCAGCGGTTTGTGTGGAAAGAAGGTGATCGATGCCAAGCTGGGCCAATAATCTTCTTGCTGCAATGACACGTTTGCCTCTTAAGGCGAATAAGGTCGAGTCGCAGAGCGAGCGGCTTCATTGAAAACAAGTCTGCATCAAAGCGTGCCTGTGCAGCACTTCGGCTGCGTTACCACAAAAGGAGTGTCTTGTGGCTGACGATTGCAAGTTGCGGAAGCGTTGTAATGAGATTTGTGCGGAAAGTGGTCCATGAAGAGGTCAATTCAAGCATTGAGGATCACGAAACGGGGTGACGATTGCTTAGCTGCACAAGCAAAAGCTTAATTTGGCTGATCGAATGGGTGGCAGATGAAGTGCACGAGGTTTGGTGGGAGATTGAAATGATCCGCTGCTACAGCCCACAGAGTTTACTGAGGGAAGAGCGTTGTCTGTGTCTGCGCAATAGTGTGCGCGAACAGAAACCGAGTGACTTTGCTGACGTTGGATTGAGAGCCAGAAGTTGCAGTAGGAGCGCTAAACCTGGATCGTCGCCGGTCACTACTGAGGGCAGGTGGGTTCAGGGCCGTTTGCAAGCAGACCGTTCGGAGAGCCCGTATCCGCTAATCGTCACTTCACAGCTGGAAGAAGGACGACGAGCCCGAACTACACACATTCGGAACAGCACATTGATTCGGTAGCCAGAAAGGCGGCGCTTACCATCCCAAGGATACATTGACGCAGTTGAACATGTGACGAGGGAAAGGAAGGGTCCAAGCTCTATGCAAGAACTCTCTTCACTGCGCATGAGAAGCGCCACACTGAAAGCGCAAACTCCTCAGCATCGACCCACATGCCCTTGTGCCGAAGAACAAAGGGCAAGACAGAGTGATGCGGGCTGCCTCTTGCCGGCTCGTGTTTCCGAAAAAGAAGCTTTACTGGTCTTCAAGTACGGCGTCAAAAGAACAATGAGGTCTCCAAGTGTATGATTTGCGGTCTATTGTTCAACGAGATCGCATGTTCTTCGAGTGTCGGAACGCAACGCGCTCCAAGCGTTCCAACTGATCGCCATAACGACTCGGAGGCGACACAGAAAAGCTGTCAAAACCACTGTCAAAGGAATTGTCGGGCCAGACCGAATTTCGTGATGATTTTGTAAACGTTCTATGCTAGGTCTAATACCCTTCTCGAGACAACCCTTGCGCAGGTGTTGGTCTCGCGCGCCAGAGAGCGAATCCGTAGCACAGCTCACGCGTCGCGCAAAGTGTAAGAAAGCTCCACTGGGATTTCGATGGCTCAGCACCAAGTCCAGCAGACAAGGACATCTGAGCGCAGCACAAGTCACTTTTTGGTGCGGACCCTGGAGCGCATGCTACAGGATCGTCGTTGCGTTGCTCGCACTCACTTTCAGCAACCATCCAAAGCGTGCTGCTAGTCGCATACTCTGTTCATCGGCTTGGTGCCGAATACTCCCACATACGATGGCGCCCGTATCAACAGCAACGCTGACGCAACCATCGGCTGGGCCGTCATCCAATAAGCGCAAGGTCGACCAGCACCACACCTCTGCGTTCACCGATACGCTGAAAAAGCTCAAAGAGGAAGCCGATTCGAACCAAGAGGTAGACGACCAAGCACTCTGGCCGCGTCCTTATCTCGAGCCCCTCGATGTCGATAACGATGCCGTCACTTTTCAACAGATCGACATCGAAGAGCACCAAGCCGTCGGCCAGCCACCCGCCATTCGAATGTATGGTATCACCCATGAAGGTCACTCGGTATGCGCCCACATCCACGGCTTCCTTCCTTACTTTTATATTCACGCACCACGAGGCTTCACGGCCAGCACCTGCAACGACTTTACCAACCATCTCAACGTCCTATTCGGTGGTCGCACCGTGCACAAGTCTGAGGTCGTCAGCAAAAAGAGTCTTATGGGCTATGCGGGACAAGAAAATGTCGCCTTCATCAAGCTCACCATCTCGGATCTGCGAAGCGTCCCAAGGATCCGTGGTTCCTTTGAGCGCGGCGAAATTGGCTTCCGTGACCTCTTCACTCCGGGAGATGCCTGCCTAACCTACGAGAACATCGCATATACTTTACGCTTCATGATCGATCTCAAGATTGTCGGGATGAATTGGATCCGTGTCCAAGCCGCCAACTACCGGCTGCGACCAGAAAGCCAAAAAGTCTCGCTTTGCCAGATCGAGCTTGACTGCAGTTGTGACGCCATCGTCTCGCATGCTCCCGACGACGAGTGGTCCAAAATTGCCCCTCTTCGCATCCTCAGTTTCGACATCGAGTGTGCCGGTCGCAAAGGTGTCTTTCCCGAGCCTTCCATAGACCCCGTCATTCAGATCGCCAACATGGTCACACGGCAGGGTGAATCAACGCCTTTTGTCAAGAACGTCTTTACGCTCAACACTTGCTCTCATATTGTCGGCAGTCAAGTACTCTCGTTCAACAAGGAGATCGATATGCTCGAAGCATGGACCAAGTTCGTTCAGGAGGTCGACCCCGACGTTATCATCGGCTACAACATTGCCAATTTTGATTTTCCGTACTTGCTGGACCGTGCAAAAGCACTCAAGTCGACCAAGTTTGCCTACCTCGGTCGAGAACGCGGCGTCCGCACCGAAGCCAAAGACACACACTTTTCCTCCAAAGCTTACGGTACCCGAGACTCGAAGAACACCGAATTGCAGGGTCGCCTCCAGCTCGACATGCTTCAAGTCATGCAACGGGACTACAAGCTTCGATCGTATTCGCTCAATTCGGTCTCGTTCGAATTCCTCGGCGAGCAGAAGGAAGACGTGCATCACTCGCTCATCACCGAGCTGCAGAACGCAGGACCCGAATCGCGTCGGCGTCTCGCCGTCTACTGTCTCAAGGACGCTTACCTGCCACAGCGGCTCATGGACAAGCTCATGTGTTTCATAAACTACATCGAGATGGCCAGAGTCACGGGTGTTCCCTTCAATTACTTGCTCTCGCGTGGCCAGCAGATCAAGGTCGTCTCACAGCTGTTCCGTAAGGCCAACGAGGACAACTACCTCGTCCCCGCTTACAAGGGTGAAGGTACCGAAGATCAGTACGAAGGTGCTACCGTTCTCGAGCCTAAAGCAGGCTACTACGATCGACCCATCGCTACGCTCGATTTCGCTTCGCTGTATCCTTCGGTCATGATGGCCCACAATCTCTGCTATACCACGCTGCTAGACAAGAAGACCATCGACCGACTCGAGCTCAAGCAGGACGAAGACTACGTTATCACTCCCAACAACAATTATTTCGCTACGAAAAAGCTCCGAAAGGGTCTGTTGCCCACCGTCCTCGAAAACTTGCTAGCAGCACGAAAGCGAGCCAAAGCCGACCTCAAAAAGGAAACCGACCCATTCAAGCGCGCCGTGCTCGATGGTAGACAGCTGGCGCTCAAGATCAGTGCCAATTCCGTCTACGGTTTCACGGGCGCAACCATCGGCAAGTTGCCGTGTCTCGAGATCTCGATGAGTACCACCGCTTACGGACGACAGATGATCGACCAGACCAAAGCCTATGTCGAAAGGCACTACACTATCGCCAACGGCTACGAACACGATGCCGAGGTTGTCTACGGTGACACGGACTCGGTGATGATCAAGTTTGGCGTACCTGACCTGCGCAAGGCGATGGAGCTCGGTGCTGAAGCGGCAGGCCTCGTCTCCAAGACGTTTGTCGATCCCATCAAACTCGAGTTCGAAAAAGTTTACTTTCCTTACCTCTTGATCAGCAAGAAGCGATACGCCGGTCTGTACTGGACCCGACCGGAAAAGTACGACAAGATGGATACCAAGGGTATCGAAACCGTACGACGTGATAACTGTCGCTTGGTCCAGACGGTCATCGACACGTGTCTGCGCAAGATGCTCATCGACCGCGACGTTAAGGGCGCCGAAGAGTATGCCAAGAACATCATCTCAGATCTGCTCCAGAACAAGGTCGACATGTCGCAGCTGGTCATCACCAAAGCGCTGGCGAAAGCAGACTACGCGGCGAAGCAGGCCCATGTCGAGCTGGCCGAGCGCATGCGCAAGCGCGATGCAGGTTCCGCACCAGCGTTGGGGGACCGTGTTGCCTATGTGATTGTCAAAGCCGCCAAGGGTGCTGCAGCGTACGAGCGGTCCGAAGACCCCATCTACGTTCTGGACCACAACATCCCCATCGATACGCGCTACTATCTCGAAAACCAGCTGGCCAAACCGCTCCTGCGTATCTTTGAACCCATCATGGGCCCCAAAGCCAACACGATGCTCAACGGAGAACACACGCGCGTTGTCCAGGTAGCCACCTCCAACGTCGGCGCGCTCATGAAGTTTGCCGTCAAAACCGTGCAGTGTCTTGGCTGCCGTACGCCTCTCAAGGATCAAAACACACCCGTGTGCAAGAATTGCCGGCCCAGAGTTGCACAGCTGTACCACGAGAAGCTGGCGCGAGCTTCCGCGTTGGAGGTGGAGTTTGCAAGGCTGTGGACGTGCTGTCAGCGATGTCAAGGTAGCTTGGCGCAGGATGTGCTGTGCACCAACAAGGACTGTCCGATCTTTTTCAAGCGCAAGAGGGCGCAAAAGGACGTAGAGGACGCGGTGCAGGTCGTGCAGCGATTCGACACAACATGGTGATCTCAGTTTCGCTCAAGCATCTTTTCAGTCCGTGTCGGCATTCATCTTGATCTCAGCAATCAGAACTTCCTTGCATTCCACATCCCTGAGACACGATTACATGTTTCCTGACTTTACAACTTGGCACTGTCCTTCCTGAGGAAAGTAGCAGCGACGTTCTTCCTCTGAATCTTGCCCGTGGCAGTCTTGGGGATCGCATCGGTGATCCAGATCCTCTCAGGGATCTTGAACTTGGTCAATTTGCCCTGCATGGCGGCTTGGATCTCCTTTTCGCCCAGACTTTCCTTGCCCTTGTGGAGGATGACGACAGCCCCCACTTTTTCGCCGTAGAGCTTGTCGGGCATGGCGAACGAGACAGCTTCTTTGACGCCTTCGACAGCGAGGAGAGCGGCATCGACTTCGAGCGGAGAAATCTTTTCACCGGATCGGTTGATGAGCTCCTTGATTCTGCCTACGAGTTCGACGTAGCCATCTGCGTCTTTGCGTCCCTGGTCACCGGTACGGAAGAAGCCCTTGTTTGCGTCTGTGGTGACAAACGACTCGGCGTTGGCTTTGGGGTTGTTGAGATAGCCTTTGGTGACGTTGGCTCCTCGAACGCATACTTCGCCGATCGTGCCCTGAGAAACTTCATTTCCTTGCTCGTCCAGAATGCGGATCTCGACACCGTGGCCGATACCGACGGTGCCTGGCTTGCGCTTGGCAGGTGGCAGAGGATTCGAGGTCATCTGGTGCGCAGCTTCGGTCATGGCGTAGGCCTCGAGCACAGGAGCCTTGAACGTCTTTTCGATCTGATGGAATGTCGAAGGAGAAAGGGCCGAAGAGCACGATCGAATGAAACGTAGCTTGGGCACTGGGTTAGGCAATGGCGAGTTGAGCAGCATCTGGTGAATGGTGGGAACGGCAGTGTACCAGTTGCAGTTGTTGCTGTAGAGCTCGTTCCAGAAAACGCTGGCAGAAAACTTGGGTGGAATGACAGCACTACCCCCAGACAGGAGTGTAGCTAGCAAGCCGCACAAGAGACCGTGAACATGGAAAAGCGGCATGACGAGGTAAGTGCGGTCAGCTGGGGTGAGGTTGTAGGTAGCAATAATGTTGCCCATGGTCGTGTAGAGGTTTCGGTGAGTGAGCGGTACACCCTTGGGCCTGCCTGTGGTACCACTTGTGTGCAGCACCAGAGCGACATCATCGTCTTGCGGCTTGCGGACCTGTGCCTTTTTGCCGACCTTGCTGCCATCAGCGCGCACCAGCGAGATGCTTCCAGCACCACTGTTGTCAAAGACGATCTCGACCACCTCGACGTTTCCCACCTTCTTGGCCGCTTCAATGGCAGGATGTCCGGTCTTGAGGGCGCCACGAGGCAAAAGCAGCAGCTTTGACTTGGTGTCCTGCAGATAGAATTCCACTTCACCTGGCGAGTAGTTGGGGTTCAGCGGTGCAGCCACGAGCCTCTCTGCACCGGTGGCCAAGAAAGCCAGCGTGAATTCGATGCCGTTGACGAGCGACGAGCTGACAGCCGTTCCCGGCGCCAAGTTGTACGAAGCGAGCTGCGACTGAAGGTCGAGCACGAGTTCGTGCAGTCGAGCATAGGTGAAAGTAAAAGGTGTGGGCGACGAGGGCGGCAGGATGATGGCCGTCGTCGTGGCCTCGAGCCCCTCCTTTGGAGCAAATACAGACATGAGATTGGCCATGGCGAAAGACTGGTGAAGAATTGGGTGGTATCGGAAGGGACGCCGACAGAGATGATGGCTGCGGGATAAGAGCCGAGATGGAGGATCCGAAGTGATCAGTCAGAGTCTCACGATTCGTCGGCGGCTTTTACCCCGTGCGCAGAACGCCAAAAACCGGCGACCCATCGGCTATCTAGACTGTATACCACGATCTCACATTTTTCTCTTTTTCTGATCGTTATCGTCCGCCCTTCTCCACCATCGAGGCGCACGCATACGCACACGCACACGCACGGAGACAAAGAGCAACATGAAATTATAAAGCTGCATTTCTTTTTGATAAGATTGCGATGCTGCCAAGTCATAGCTTGGGAGCCTCAGTCGCCTGCGGTGGAGGTCCACCCTGTTCGCAAATGCGTCGCATGTCACCCAGCGCCTCGACCAGGCACTTTGCAAAGTGGGTCGTCGCATTGTTTTTGGACTCGATCCCGAACTTGAGCAGCTGTGCACCGGCCAAGTAATTGATGCCGTACGACTCGGTTGGGTAGCCCGTGCCGAAGCCTGTTCCTGCGAAGCGGTCTCCGGCGCTCAACCCACTGGTGCTCAAGCGCCACGATTGCGATTCGCCAAAGAGGGGATCGGTGAACACGGCTGGAGTCTCGCCATCCTCTGCACGCAGAAGCAGACGCAGTCCGGTCAAGTGTCGATCAATCCCCTTGCCCGTCGAGCTCTCGCGCGTCTGTGTATTGTGCGACTTAGTAGCTGCCGTCAAGAGCGCATAGAGCGTCTTAGCATCCTTGCCCTCGCGCACACCGCGAACAAAATCGTACGCTTCATCGCTGAAGGATCGGATCACGTCCGTGCGGCCATGCTTGAACAGTCGCGTGGACGCTGTCTCGTAGGTCGACGTCTGTTGGCCGTGCGCCTTGGCATAGGCGAGCTGGAGGGCCATCTGCAGATAAGCATCGGGACTGTGCTTGCCCACCTTTTTGATCCAGTCGGCTCCGTACTCATCGTACCATAGCGTACGGATGTCCGACTCTTTGGCAGCTTGCAAGGCGGCCTGTTCCGATTGCTCGATCGACTGCTTGGTCGATTCGTCCACGGCCCACTCGAGTTTGTTCCAGGCGGCCGACTCGTTGGGCGAGCTCAGCTCGGCAGGGAAACCCGAGCCTGGAGGTGGGCATGGCTCGGCAGCAGCATAGTCGCAGAGAATGCTAGGAATGAGAGCGTCACAGGGCGAGTGCTCGCCCATGATACCTGCACGTCCGTTGGGCTCGACGACGATGGTCAGAGCCTTGTCAAACCAGCGGTTGTGTCCACCTCGTCCAGCACCGCTGCAGTTGCGTGCCAGCGCATCGACCCAGTGGGGCGTCGACTCGTGCGCTGGCGCAGGGTGGTCCGACGAGAGGGCGAGGACGCTGGAATCGAGCGAGACGCAAAGAATGCTGTCCTCGATCGAGTTGATGCTCTTGCGATTGACAGGTGATACGCTCAGCAAGTGTTCCCGGGACTGTTTGAACAAATGCGGGTAATACAGTCAGTCAAAAGATTCGAGTCGCGAAAGCTTTATAGCAAGGCTGCGCTTACCTTGGTCCAGGTGTCGCGGTTATCGGAGCTGAGCACACCAACACCTGCACCGTCCCCCTTTTGAGCATCAGCGACAATGTCCCAGAGCGCCTTTTCGATCGTGTCGACGCCTAGCAAAGTACCGTCCTTGCGCAGCACCTCGAGCTCGTAGTAGTTGTCGCGGGCAATCACAGTGATGTGTCGCGCCACGGCAGGGTGGGGTGTCGCTGTGTTCCAGTCGTGTGGGATGGCGGGGATACGGGTGATACCGTAGAGACTGCGAGCAGGACGGTTGAACCAACGGCCTGATGTTTAGTCAACGTGTTCGAGTGACAAAAAGATGGGGGAAAAGGGGTATCGCAGAGTCAGTGTGCTGCTCGGTCACTCACCGAGTGTATTGGTGCATGCAGAACGGACCGGCACGGGAAGAATCAGGCATGATATCCTCGCTGGACCGGTACAAGCGCAAGAGACGGGAGAAGACGCAAGGAGGGAGAGGAGAGAGGAGAAAGGAAGCAAGAAAAGAAGTAGCAAGAAAGCAAAGTTGGTCATAAGCACGCCGGACGACCATTGCGAGAGGCAGGACGTGTGTGAAATGTAGGCTTACTCGTCAAGGCGCTTTTTGAACTGCAAGAAACGCGAAGTGAGCCATGCGGCACGTCGGATTCCCCATGCAGCATCGTCCCAATTCTGCGAACCGAGACCAGTGATGGGATAGGCGTCGTGACCGCGGTGCTCGCGAAGATCGGTAGGCATGTTCTCGTCGTGGGTAAACATGAGCCACCAGTTGGAGTTGATCAGGAGCGGCACGCGCCACTCGTGGTAAGCCTTTTGGAGCCACCATCGGTCGTCGAGCCAGTTGTTTTCGGTTGTGCGGTCGACATCGATGAGCCTCTGCTGAAGCTTTGCGCCGAGACCGCCGTTGGCGAGAAAGTCTTGGATCCACTGCTTGCGCTTGGCAAGTTCTTGCTCTGCGCTGCTGCCTTGGAGCTTGCCCTGCTCTTCGAGTTGTCGCAGGAAAGGCGAAAGCGATTTGACGTACTTTGCAAACGTCTGCTCAAGCGTTGGCACCGGCAGACGGGGCAAGTTTTTCTGCTGGCTAAAAGTCTTTGGCTGGCTTCCCGGCGAGCCGCGCCATGGTGTAAGGGCAAACATGGCTGATGCGGATGTGTACAGGTGTCGAGGAGCTGCAACAGCGGCGCGCTCTAGCAGTAATCGAGAGGATGAGAAGCTATCAGCTGAAAGAAGCTGAGCGATGCGTTCCACAATGGTAAAGTTGCGCACAATTGAGAGTGAAGCGTGTCAGCATACACGCCAGCTATGCCAGAGGTGATCACGTCGTGGGTTGACTCACCTCGAGACCCTTTCGTTGTCTGCTCAGCAACATCAATTCGATCGTCCCGACAAAGCTCGGCAGCGGGCGCGGAGGCGGGAGTATCGGTTGCGGTACTTGTAGATGAAGGTGGTCGTGGTGGTACGCAATAGCAATCTGCCAGCACCGCCAATCGAATCGACTTGATAGAAGTACACCTGCAGCTGAGAGGAGAGGGGAGGAGAAGGGAGGTTCTGGGGCAGGCACTTTACCGGGCTAGACTAGAAGACGACGAGAACCATGTGTTTGTTCGGGAGAGTGCAACCGAGCGTGATCAGGAGCATAGACGAGAATGCAGGTGAAAAAGCGGGGTGAATGAGGTGGCTGAGGACGACGCGCCTGAACGTGAAAAAGCCCTCACGGGCCGGCCCTAAGTCCTTGCCGGAGGCGCACTTGTGTTTGCCCTTCAAATGTTAGATTTACAGCATGCAGGCTGAAAATCTCCCAGATCCATCCTCTGTAAAAAAATTTGTACGACCTTGACCTGTGAGTCGGAGCAAGTGGTGTCGGTCCTACTTTCCATACCGTTCCCGCGAGCATTCCATACCATTTCCGCCCCGTTTCGTCGCGAGCACCCTGGCAAAACGCGTACACTTGGATTGCCATATATCCAACTCACCATCACTCACATCATCGTCGGCCCCGAAAGGGGCCGACATATGATCTAACAAATAAACGATACAGAGAAGATTAGCAGCGACCTCCGCATTTTAGGAATGGCCCGCAACTGTTCAGAAGAGCAGCTTTCTACGGAAAGCAACTATGTTTTTTTGCTACCTTTGGTCACATTGCACTACTTGCGATGGCCAAGTGAGGACGATGGTGGCGGGCTTGTTGTGTTGACAGAAAGGCCATTCCGAGTGGAGTTTTTTTAAAAAAGAAAAAGGAGTAAAAAGACGTGAATTGTCAGGGCCGAGAATATTAAAAACTGTGTTAGACCTCAGATAATCCAAGGCAGGGAATGACGCGTGCTGAATCTTCACCATGATTTCCTCTGTTCCTGTGGACGCTTTTCCGGGGATGCATTTTCGGATCTTGGCACGGTACAGGGTTGGTACGAGGTTAACGTATCCCAGTGGGAATTGCCGCATCCCGCCAGGACGCGGAGGGATTGGCAGAGCGCTGTACCGCTCCCCAATCCGATACTCCACCCCGCCGCAGACACGCGAGAAGCAACTTTGTTTTTGCATCTTTGAGGAATGTGCGATTGTTTTGCAATCCAGCAAATCTAGAAAAGAATTCAAATGTCGAGCTGGTTGTCAGAGTGCATGGTCAAGGCTGTCACTGCAACTTTATCTAGGGCAATGAAGCTCAGTGGCCAGGAGCGCCGTAGTAAGATCAGTACGTGCGGCTTGCTGTTCGAGTCACGCCGAAATGTCTTTCCGTGAAGTGCAAGGTTGCCAAAAACGGAGAGCCTAGTACAGGGGCAAAAGTGTGGGGTCAGATTCTTCGCATATGGGCGGAGTTGATGTCGGCGGAAGCTCGGTCGATTTCGAAGCAATGCGGAGAGGAGTACAACACAGATGTGTCGACAACGGGACAACGGTGCAACACGGCCAGCAGACGTCCAAGCTGACTCGACTTGACATGCCCTCGCTGGCAAAGGCAGAGTATTTGGAAAAAGAGAAAGATCGGCGTTCCGAGGCAGTGTAGGTCGCGATGGCTCTTGTTGTACGAACCGGTGTTGCCATGATGTGGGATGAGCACTTTTCTGCACCTATGCAGCTCAAAGGCATTTCCGCTGTACGCTGACTACGCCTCATGCCGCGTGAGCGGAACAGAGTGCGAGAGAAGGAAAAGCAGAAATGCAGTTGCAGTTGCAGTTGCAGTTGCAAGATCCAAGTGGCCGCACGGCATCACAGTCCATTTTTTTTTCTTCAGGTGCGCACGGCCGCCCTCCTTATCAGACGTGTGTGGTCCTCACGATTACTCACCTCTTCCTTCTCTTTAATTTATTGCGTCCTTCTTCGGCTTCTTCTTCCTTTTCTTCTTCTCCTTCTTCTCCCACCATCCCGATCCGCAAAATGTCGGCTCGTCGACCCTCGAACCCCTTCACAAAAAATCAAGATGCCCCCGGCTACTACGAAGAGCACGTCTCAGCCGATGAGCGCGCTCAGCTCCGCTCACTCGCGCAGCACATGCGCAAGCTCAGCATGAGCAACAGCGCCGTTTCCGACGACAGCACCGACCTTCCGACCTGGCGTAACAAGTCCAACACCGCTGCATCCGGCAGCGGCAGCAATGGCGCACTCACTCCCCGCGCTGAGGGCGGTCCCCGTCCCGACGCATCGGCTGATTCCCCCCATGCAGCCTCTGCCAATGCCGTTCCTGCCGCGCTGAACCCGGTGGGCGGTGCCAAATACACACCGCACGGAGGAGATCTTCCTGATCCTGATCAAGCCTACGGCGAAGACCAGGACAAAGCCACGCTTCTTTCGGGCAGTCTCGGCAAGAGCTCCTCCATCCTCAACAATCGTGTTGGCTACGATGACACAAACGACGACAAACAGCGAGTCATGCAGCGTGCTCGTGGAATCGTTCGTACCTACAGTATGGGTCAGCAGAAGCGTCGACCTCAGAAGATGAACGACGACCCTGTCATCCTCTCGCGACGTATGAGCCACGACGCGGTCCAAGAGGCACCCCGTCGCTTTATCGTCGATGTGGAAGAAACCATGCGTCTGGTGCTTGAGCAAGAGGACACTGACGGCAACTTTCAGATCTGCATCACCGACAGCGGTCCCAAGGTGCTCACGCTCGGCACCGCCACCAGCAACGGCTACAAGGGATTTGACATTCGCGGCACCTATATGCTTTCCAACCTTCTCCAAGAGCTCGCTCTCGCCCGCGAGCATGGTCGCAAGCGTATCGTGCTCGACGAAGCGCGCCTCACAGAAAACCCGGTCGACCGCCTCTCGCGCATGATCAGCCAGACCTTCTGGCATAACCTCACCCGTCGCATCGACGGCGATGGCCTCGATGCTATCCTTTCGGACCCAAAGAACCGCAGCAAGTCGCAGAATCCCCGCATCTATGTTCCCGCTTCCGAAACCGAGATGCTCCACTACTACCAAAAGGTAGCACAGGAGCGTCCCGCTCTCAATCTCACCGTCGAGTCCCTCCCAGCCAACATCACTGCCGAATACACGCGCGACCTCAACGACCGCCCAGGTCTGCTTGCCCTCGCTATGCGCGACGACATCGATCCCACCACAGGCGAGAAAAAGGGACTCAAGGGCATTCCTTTCGTCGTACCTGGCGCTCGTTTCAACGAACTCTACAATTGGGATAGCTACTTTATTGCGCTAGGTCTTGTCGTTGACAATATGATCGATCTCGCCAAGGGCACCGTCGACCACTTTATCTTTGAGATCAAGCACTACGGCAAGATCCTCAACGGCAACCGCACCTACTACCTCATGCGTGCACAGCCGCCGTTCCTCACCGACATGGCCCTTCAGGTCTACTCGCGACTCGACCCTGCAAACGAAGTCGACAACAAGGAGTGGCTCCGCAAAGCCATCCAAGCCTCCATCAAAGAGTATCACACGGTATGGATGAGCAAGCCGCGCTTCGACGAAAAGACATGGCTCAGCCGTTATCGACCCGAGGGCCTTGGTGTGCCGCCCGAGACGGAAGCGTCCCACTTTACCCACATCCTCCGTCCTTACGCTGCCAAGCACGGCTGCAGTGTCAATGAGTTTACGCGCAAGTACAACAGCGGCGAGATCAAAGAGCCCGAGCTCGACACCTACTTTATGCACGACCGCGCTCTGCGTGAGTCTGGACACGACACCACGTACCGATTCGAGCAAAAGTGCGCCGACCTTGCCACCATCGACCTCAACGCGCTCCTCTACAAGTACGAGATCGACATTGCCACTGCCATCCGTGAGGTCTTCGACGACCGTCTGGAACTCGAAGACGACTTTCTGCTGCACGGACCTTTGCCTCCTTCGCTGCTCAAGGATGGAAAGGGACCTGCACAGCCGTCGCGCTCCATCGAGACGCCGCAGACGAGTGCCGAATGGTTTGCACGCGCTGCCCACCGCAAGGCGCAGGTGGACAAATACCTTTGGAACGACGGCATGGGTCTCTACTTTGACTACGATACACGCCTAGACGAGCCCATCGCCTATGAGAGCGTCACTTCCTTCTGGGCCATGTGGGCGGGCATGGCGAGCGAGGACCAGGCTGCAAAGCTGGTTCACAAGTCGCTCAAACGCTTCGAGGAGCAAGGCGGTCTCGTCTCGGGCACCGAGGACTCGCGCGGCAAGATCTCTCTCGACCGTCCCAACCGACAGTGGGATTGGCCGTACGCCTGGCCTCCGCACAACGTGCTCGCGTGGGTGGGCCTTGAACGCTACGGATACCTCGAGGAGGCACGTCGCCTGGCTTACCGGTGGCTCTATATGATGACGCTCGCCTTTGTCGACTTCAACGGCACTGTTCCCGAAAAGTTTGACGCCGTCAACCTCTCGCACATGGTTGATGCCGAGTACGGCAACCAGGGCATCGACTTCAAGTGCGTGCCTCGCGAAGGCTTCGGTTGGATGAACTCGAGTTTCCAGGTCGGCCTCACCTTCCTCACGACCCACCAGCGCCGTGCTGTTGCGGCACTCCAACATCCCGATGAGTTTTTCAATGTTCGTCGGCACTGAGGTTTTCGTTTCTGTATTCGACGCACTGCGTTGCGAAATAAGATTCGTTGTTCCAGCAGGATCGCTTCATTCACTCGCGTTGTTTGAGCTTGTTAGTGGACTGAGCCTTTTCTAAAGTTCTACATGGCTGCGCGGCTTGAGCTCGGAGGCTCAAAGGAAGAATCCTCCAAATTGAAACGCAGGCCGGCTAAACCAAGTTTCACTCTTTAGCCCTACTGTTCACAGATGGTTACGAACCTCACCGAAGTGATTCAGAACTTGGATTCGTTTTGCAACAAGGTCTTCTACCTCACGTCTCGACATTGCGCCCTTGCTATTTTGTGCCCACATTTTATCCCTGAACTCTGTCCACAAATTGTGCTCAGTTCCCAAGCTGCTCCCATGTAGGCGCTAAGTTGCGGCCGAGCTCAAACAAAAACCGGTCGGAGCCAATAAAGTTGCTGGGAAATCGTAGGCACGTTGGATGTCCTCCCACTGTTCGATCGACGGGTTGGCCACTTTGGTCTTGAGACTTGCAGCTTCACTAACGACGTGGGGCGACGACAATTCGAGAACCAGAAAAGCTGGATCTTTGCGAGTCCACGAGCGCACAGGCATGCTGGAGAATGTAAACAGTGCGAACTAACCACAGTTGCAAAAGATGTGATTACAGTGTACAGCGCTCTGCGCATTTGACACGGCGAAATGAAGGAGTGCATCATTGCCGAAGCTTGTCGATGAGTCGCAGACATGCAATATCCGGAGAGACGTGTTGCTCATGCCAGATGTAGTCGACGAGATGCCACTGTTTGCATTGAATCGCGAGTCGCAAGTGGGTCTGGTCAAGCTTGAAGGACTTGGATCCAAGTTGACCCAGGCGCGTAGAAGGGATGGGAAGCGCATCGATAGCATCGGCATTGAGACACGGTCCAGTGACGAATAGATCCAAAATATCTTGCGATCCATTCCGAATGGCAATTTGCGCCGCCAAACCTTCTTTGCAGTCTGGATCCGCACCGAAGAGCAGCAAGAGGTGAGCCAAAGAAAAAGCTCGGCGATGCACTGCCATGGCAAGCGGAAAACCTTGGTGTGAAGATGCGTCTGCATTGTACTGGAGCAGTAGCGCAAGCAGTAATTCAAGATCGTCTGGGCTCGGGACTGGCCCCACTTTGTCTGGCCTCTGATCATTGTCGGAGTCGCGGCTCAAGTCGCCGTACTTTCGCTTGCCTGGAGCAGCTTTCGAGTCAATGGTGCTTCGGCCAGCGTCGTTTGATAAGCTGAGCAGCAACCTTGTTGACCAAATTTGACTTTTTGCGAACTCTTCTGCAGTCTCGTGTGAGTTTATCTCCTGTGTTGGTGCGCTATCCTTGCGTCGCTTTCTTCTCCTCTTCGGTCGGCTTTCCCCTAGAGCCGATTGTGCTGCCTCTGTTGTTGTGTTCGGCACTTGACCACTGTTGACCGACTGATCGATCCGTCGAAAGAGTCTCTTTGGTATTTGAGGCGCCAAATTGTGTGAGACGGCCGATCTGACCTTCATGAGAATGGACTCGGCCGTTCCGGTGGGCGACGAAGAAAGTTGTGGCGGCAGCACGCACGCTGCAGTTGACCTTGACAAAGATACTGCTGCTAGATCGGCAACATGTCGCAAGCTCACGGCTGTGGTGATGCCAAACTCGGCTGCAAAGGTGATCACATCCGCGTGATGGATATGGATCAAACTGATGAAGCAATCTGTGAGCTCGAGCCGTGATAGATCGTAGTTGCGCTCTCGACCAGCGAGGCGACTAGCCAAGCTCCTGCAGGCTTTGTGCTTGGCACGGCATGGGTGCGCCGTGACAAACTCCATGAGATAGTCGTACCATCTCGCCAATACATACTCTGCCTTGACCAAGCTCGTCGCATTCTGGCAGGCTTGACGAAAGTGCCGACAGGTGACCGGTAGGGCGGAAGAGCGTGAGAAAACCAGAACCTTGTGCAGGATTTCGATCGGCAAATGTTGGATTCCAATGGGCTTTTGCCTGACAGACTGAAGGCCGAGCAGTTGAAGACTCGGGCCTTCAAGACTTCCCCGGTCTGCACTCATACGGAACAAATGTCCGCAGACCGAGTGTAGCCCACGTAGAGGTGGAAGGGAGACGGGCACTCGTGGCTGGGGTGATGGTGTTCTCATTCTGCATCTTTTCTACAAAATTTCGCTAGGGTCCGCCTTGCACTTTTTTCTGTCGCTGCGACCTCCACTCATGCACGAATCGGAAGAAGCTCAACACATGAGACTGATGCTTTAACATACTAATTATTCTAAGAAGACGGCCGGTGGGAAGAAATTTGCGGAAGGGAATCCATCACGTGAAGCTGAGCTCTGGCCCAGTCACAGGAAGCTGAGAGGATGCGCAAAAAAGGAGAGTCGTTCGAGACAGCTTCTTGCAGCACTGCACTTGTATCTAGACTCGTCTTTTTGTTACCCTGATCCACTTTGTCTTGCATACACCAACCGATCAACCATCGAGTTGCTATTCGAACCACGTCGCCACAAAGTGTACGACTTTTTCTGCACCTTCATTCAACGACCATCAGCTCAATTTGCATAGGTCAGCGGGGCACAACCTTTCAGCTCCAATCAACCCAGAGATCATCTTCTTCTACAGCATCTATCCCACCAATTGCATCTCGCCCAACATGCGTTTCTACAAGAAGGAATTGCCAGACGTTGATGAGGTGGTCATGTGCCAAGTGCAGCAGATCGCCGAGATGGGTGCCTACGTCAAGCTGCTCGAATACGACGGCGCCGAGGGTATGATCTTGCTTTCCGAGCTTTCAAGGCGTCGTATCCGATCTATTCAGAAACTCATTCGCGTCGGCAGGAACGAGGTGGTCGTTGTGTTGCGTGTTGACAAGGAGAAGGGCTATATCGACCTGTCCAAGCGTCGTGTTTCGCCCGAAGATGTGGTCAAGTGCGAGGACCAGTTCACCAAGTCCAAGGCCGTGCACAGCATCATAGCTCACGTTGCCGGTAAGCTCGGCCGTGAGGTGGAGGAGCTGTACGACTCGATCGTCTTCCCATTGCACGACAAGTACGGCCACGCTTTCGACGCTTTCAAGTTGGCCATCCTCGACATGGACAAGACCTTTGAGGGTATTCAGATGGACGACGAGGTGCGCAAGGAGCTGCACGCAAACATTGCACGACGAATGACACCGCAGCCTGTCAAGATCCGTGCCGATGTCGAAGTCACCTGCTTCGGCTACGAAGGTATCGACGCCGTCAAAAAGGCGCTCCGTGCTGGTGAGGCCGTCTCGACCGAGGCGATCCCCATAAAGATCAAGCTCGTGGCACCACCGCTCTACGTTCTCATCACCAATTCGACGGACAAGGTCGGCGGTATCGCATTGATGGAGCAGGCGCTGGAGAAGATCGCCGAGAGCATCCGTGCCAACGGCGGTGATGTCAACATCAAGATGAAACCCAAGACGGTGTCCGAGGTGGAAGACCAGGAGCTGGAACAGCTCATGGCCCGTGTCGAAAAGGAGAACGCCGAGGTCGAGGGAGACGAGGACTCGGAAGGCGACGATTAAGCGTGCTCCTGGTCCGTGTATGGCATTTTCTCTGTATCAGTATTCCATCACATCACCGCATCGATTTGCCTTGCTCACACCCAATGCTGCAGCTGTGATCTCTTTCTGTCTATTTCGGAAAGCAAGGCGAAGAGAGGCTCTCACTCTCATGCTTCTTGCTGATTTTGTCGTGTCGGTCGTTCCGCTCGGCCAATTTGTCTGTGATGAGAGAGACAAGGGACGAGTGTTGGTCGAATTAGCCACGCGAACCGGCTCTTCCGAGTGCTCACAAATTTTGGGCACCCAGCAAGGCGACACGCTGCTAAGACGGGAGCGCGACTGCTGCACCCTGGACCCGGAAAGCGGTGGCCGTGCATGAGCTGCTTCTCGTTCCGCTGCTGCTCCTGCTTCTTGACTTTGCTCCACCACCTCGAGCACTCTTGCTGGCCTTGCTACGCCCAATGAGTCAATCTGGTCAAGCAGAGCAGCCAGCCTCTGCTGCTGCATCTGCTCCTGATCCCGCCACAAGTGGTTCCGCAGCGCAAGGAGAGGTCAGCCATGCCAACGTCATCCTCATGGCGCTCACCGCCGGATTGGCGCTGGCTCTGCTCACCATCGGACTATGGAACGCCATCCTCGTTGTGTTCGTGGCCATGCTTCTGCTTTGCAACCCCTGGGTCCGCACCTTGCTCGAGCTGCCTAGCACGGATGGCAAACGCCGTCCCAGCACCTTCGACCCGGCCCGTTTCCTACTGTCCTACACCGAACCAACCTCAAACCACGCTGCAAAGGACGAGTACGCTACCTCCACGTCACAAGATGACCCTCTCTTGCGGACCGACCAACTCCACACGCTCTCCGTCATGCCCGTTGCACTTCGGGAAAGCAGTCAGTCCATGATCCGCTTTGTGGTCCGCGACTTTGTTCAGGGCTGGTACGACAACCTCACCTTTGCACACCCTAACTTTCCCATTTCTGCCGAAGCCAACATATCCCATACTACCGCTAGCATTTACCTTCGATTGCGCCAGCTCAAGAGCGCCAACACGGCCGCCGAGATTCTGCTCACCGTGCAAAGCGTCTTGCTTTCCTCCTTACGGCGGCGACGTGCTTCGACTCAACACGCCTCAGCTACTGCTTCTTCGATGCGTTCCACGTGGCCAAGCACTGCTGCTCGCGTCGACGCTCTTCGCAAGGCGGTTCGCAAGCTTCTGTCACGCAATCTTGCCCATGCAGAGCGCTCCAGTCCAGTGCTGATGCTTCTTCTCACAGAGATCGTCGTCAAGCAAGCATGGGAAGTCGCGCAGACCATCGGCGATCCGGACTTTATCAACCAGAAAATCGTCGAGTGGGCCGAGCCAGCTTCGCAGACCAGCCTTGAAGCACAAGCGATCTCGCCCGACGAGCTCGAGCGCCTCAAGAGCCTCGACACCGCCACTCTTGGCACACAGGCGGCTGAAGCATCGCAAGCTCGCTCCGCGGAGAGCGAGCCGTTGGTGGCCGCAACTGCCTCGTCTTCGCCTTCTCGACATGACACACCGTCAACGCACAGCATAGCGTCGTCGAACTCTCAGGTACATACTACTCAAGCGGCTCGTCCACAAGCTTCAGAGGTATCCTCGAGATACCGTGCGCCCATTCCTCAGGATCTCACCGTCGACCCTCGGATCGCCAATGCATCGACTTCACGGTCTGTAGGATCCTCTCATCCCGCTCGTCCACGAGTCACACCACCAAAGAAACGGAACAGCTCTGGACCTCTCTCGGCGCTTGGCGGCTTCGCCTCCGGCGCATTAGGCGTGTTGGCAGATGCAGCAGAGAGGGCCGTAGATGTAGTCGGCGGCACGGTCGATGAGTTCGGCAATCTTCTCATGGTTCCCGCCGAGTCCTCCACACGCCGTGGCAGCAACAGTGCAGAAGTCTCGCCCCGTCGCAGCTACGCACTACTAGCCGAAATTGACGAAGGCGATCCCAGTCTAAGCAGAGGTCACGGTCATCACTCAGACACTTCAGCCCCGTCATACCATCTCGACATGCCGCCTAGCGTCAATGAGCCATCTTTGCCGGACGTGCTGAGGCAAAGCATGCGGTCAGTCGTTCAGCAATCTGCACAGCGTCCTGTGCCTGCACAAAACAGCACATCCTCAGCAAGCCACGGCGAGGCACAAGCATTCCAGATCCCCGATACGCCTGAAAGCACATCCACGGACACGTCCATCTCCATCATGGCCCCAGCACCCGTTTCCGCTGCGCTCGATCTCTCCTCTCGCGACAGCTTCTCCATCGATGAGCGTCACGACGACGAAACAGCCTCGTGGTCCGCCATGCATGATCTGCTATCTGATCGCACTTCTCCCGCGTACGAAGCGTTCGAAAATTTTCTCGAACACCCTGGCAATCGCTTCTGCGCGCCCAACGAGGGCGAGTCGCTACTTCGACTTCATACCCAGCTCCACACGCTAGCGAGCATCATGGAATTCGCCACGCTCGACGAACAGACTTTCCGTGCTGATGCGAGCACCATCTTGAGCAAAGCGCTCGAGCAGCTTCCCAGCACACTGCCCCCTACACACGACGGCCAACGTCCGGTGCTCGTCCGGAGGAGCGCTCAGCAGGTGTTGACGAATTTGGAATGGTGCGCAAACATGGACGTTGTTGAACCCTTGAGGGAGAACATCATTGCGAGGTTGGTACAGCTCCACAATGCATACCTGGTCAGCAATCAGACCCGACCTCAGAGTGCACAACCCAGCGCACCCAGTCGGAGAATCTCAGACTCGCTGCCACGGACGGAATCCCCCGAGCCAACTCAGCTCGCAGCTTTCCTCGATAGGGAAAACAGGCCGAGCTTTTCAAGCATGGACTCCGAGCGGGCCGCATTCAACTACGAACCGCGTAAAAAGACAACAGCGCCGATCGGCAATGCCGGTCTGCTGCAGCCTGGACAGACCCCGCCCCGAACGCCGTCTGTTCCACCCGGAGCGATGGGTGGAGCTCCAGTCATGGGGCCGCCGTCTGGACCGTCGCGACCCATGTCGGTGCCTCCTCGGGCACCATCAGCGCCCCCAAAGGCCCAGCAAATGCTCGTACCTGGAGCTCCCGCTTCTGCACAAGCAATGAGTCACAGGAGCAGTATCGAACAATCCTCCGTCGCGCAACTGCAGCCTTCTCGCACGAGCACGGACAATGCTAACTCTCCTGCATCCAACACCGTCGTCAGCGTCACGGACATCAGCGCGAACGCCGAGTCCTCCAGACCGGTCGACGTGCGCACGCTTGAAGTCATGATCTCCGTTGAGGGTGTAGCCGACACCAGCGACGCGGCGTCGATCACCAGTCCAGACGGCTTTGTGCTCGTCCGACGATGGCACGAGTTCGAACAGATGGATGTGGAAATTCAGCGTCAACCTCGTTCGAGCCATCCTCTGCCCCGCCTGCCTGCAGCCAAGGGCAGAAGGAGTGTCGAGGTGTGTAGTCTGCTCGAAGGGTATCTCTTGGAGCTGTTGAACAACAGGGCTCAGCTGGCAGGTGTCGCAGGCGCAAAGAAGTTCTTCGACAGGACGAGGGCCGGTGCTTCTGCAGAAGATTTGAGGCGAAAGGGCGGGCCAGGTGCGTTCCTCGGCGGGATTGGCAAGGGCATCGTCAGTGGCGTCGGCATGGTCGGCAAGCAGGCTGCAAAGACAGGAGCAACGGGCGTTCAGGCACTGTCAACGGCCACAGGAATTCGCAACGAAGAAGCAGTGCCGCCACCACCTCGATCAAGTTCTGATGCTCTACTCGGGCGCTCACCCGATCCCGGAACCACACGTTTCATCCCGCCCTCGCCGATCGTCGATACAGCCTCTAGCACCACCTCCGCCTTTGTTTCGCGGACCAACTCTCCCTCGCCCTCGCCTTCACTTCGACCACGTGACTCCACCACCCATTCTAACACCAACACCACACGCTCCGAGCTCACCACACGACAACTGGACATGCTTCTATCGTCCATCTTTGCCGTTGCAGATGAAGCATTCAATCTGCAAGGCGGCTGGACGCTTCGACGAGGCATGCTGCGTGTCCTCGAACAAGTCGTACGCACCACTTACGCTTCTTCGATCGTAGCAGCATTTGATAATGCGGCTGCATCGCTCAACGTGGATAACTTCGCCAAATGGATTGGAGACTTGACCGAGACCATGTGGCCCAACGGAAGGAGATGGGGTTCCGAGATCGGTACGCCGGACGAGAAGAAGCCGAGAACGCAAGAGGAGATGAAGCGGACAGCCGAGAAGGCACGGGAGATCGTAGTGAGCTACGCCCCTGCGCAAGCGGGGTACCTGCTAGGTCCCGGTGGCAAGATGGCTTGTGTCAAGGCGCTGGCGGAAGTTCACGCGACGCTGATGGATCCTGCTGCAGCATCTGATTTGGGATTGACGGTGGTATTGAAGGCGCTAGACATGGCAAGTCGCTAAGCATTGACAACGATGCATCGTCATGCGATAGAATTACAGTTTTTGCACTCGCTCTAAGCTCTTACGAAATTTCACCGGGCATCTTTGCAGGCCAACGATCAGAAAACCACTTTTGCATGATCGCGTTCAACTTCCTAGTCCCCGATGCCGACTCTTTGATGTCGTCGTTGAGGCAGACGTACGTGGTTGGGGTGGTCGTGTTGAGCGTTAGATCTACGGCCTTCAGCTGGCCGGGTAGGCGGGAAGCGTACTCGACCTTGTAAAAGGTTGACGGGGTGGAGCCAAGGATGTACTGATAGCGCTGGATGAGGCGGGCGCACCATGTGCGGAGCGATACTTCGGGTGCTTGCGCGTCCAGGCCAGGTGGGAGGATTGCGGGAAGGGAAAAGTCTGTTTCCTGCCACTTTTCGGTGAGCGGAAGATGAGCTTTCGATCCAACGTCTTGGAACGCAGGGTGGACTTTGAGCTTTGTTGAAGCCGACGGAAGGAAGGCAGAGAAGCCCGATCGGCCCGAAGCGCTGAGCAGCGCGGCGAGGATGCAGTCGCCACAGGAAGCTGCTTGCTCGAATGCGATGCGTTTGAACAGTGCATCTGCGCTCTCGGTTGCGATCTGCGGTGCGAAACACGTCGATAATGAAAGCTTGCAGACTTTGTGCGATGCCGTGTCGGCCAGAGCGAGCCACGAGCGCGGATGTTCTCGGCCGCTGTCGCTGTAGCCACTGAGATCAGGATATCCGCTTCGGCTCCGCTCCCAGGGCCAGGTCCAATCGAGATACGAAAGCGCATACCCATCCTGGGACGCAAACGAGTACTGCGTGTTCTTTGGTGCTGGCACTCCGGCTTGTTGAAACGCCTCCGCATGCGCTTCTCTTGACTTGCGCACCGGGATACGAACGTCGATCTTGTCTGCCGTCGTGCCTCCCGTTAAATTGCTGATCTCTTCCCACATCGCCCGCTTGGTCCCGGTCGAGATCATCCCGCCGACACCACCCCACTTGGCAACCACCCACGACCACAACAAGGCCTCTCGATGCCGCTCGACAATGTACCAGCTAGCCAAGAAAACGGCTTGAACCGAATCGGGGACCTCTTTCTGCGCGCGGAACCTCGCCAGCGTGGTATCGGAGAAGGCGTCGGGGAATGTCTGTGCTGCCTCCTTGAGTAAAGGGAGGGACAAGCTGCGCGGATGATGTGTGATGTACGGCAAGGTGCGCATGGAGAATCTTCGTCCTAGAATCCACGCTGCCCGCTTAATCCCAACCTCTTCGCCAGCTGGGTTCCACAGTCGCTGGAAGGGATGTTCCGATGGCCGGTAGAACGAGAAAAGGCCCGTGTCGCTCTTGATAACTGTACCAAATAGCGGCGACGTAAGGTCGGAGACTTCGTTCGGAGCCATGGTGAAGAAGTCGTCGTTGAGATAGATGAGCTGGTCGGAGGATGCGTTGGGAAGGTTGAAGAGCTGCGACTCGACCGCGAGGCTGTTGAAGCTCGGTAGCGTTTGTGATCGCCATTGATCAACGTCTTCTGTAGACCATTTGCGTTTGCCAGATCGCTGCATTGGACAGAAGTAATCGGCATCGTGATGCACCTCTAGTTTCATATCCCTTGAAGTCGACGTGTCGAGCCAATGTGGGACCTGCCCTACCATGGCCTGTGCACCATCGCCTCGCATATTCAGCCTCTCCCGTGCTTCTTCCGGCAAAGGGTAGGCCGAGGCCATGATGTGCATCTTGCCAATCGCTTTGTCGCCGAATGACTGATACGCCGAACGCATCGAATACAGCAGCTCGTTGTGATCCGCATAGCGATGCGCTGCGTCGACATTGATTGGCGAAGACGGCCTGTAGGCGTTCCTCGCCAACACCTGCGCCGGATCACTTCCGTTGACCCAGGCCCATACCGCGTCGATCTTGAGACCTTCGCTCAGATCAGTGCCCCGGCATGCATCGCCCCAGTGGTGGTGAACCACCCATTCCTCGACGCATGCATCGCTGAGCGCGTCGTAGGCTCGGATCGGGAGCACTGTCCGGGAAGCGACACCTGGCGATCTGTCCTTGAAAAGGCGATGTACTGAAGTCGGGGCTACATTCGACGGAATACTGTCGGACAATAAAGTCTTCGGATATGATAGCGTATCAAGCTGATGAGTGAGAAGGTCTAGCGCAGCTGCCCTGGCTTCTTGTGATGTGTCTGTAGAAGCAACGAAAATTCGCTGAACGGCGATGTGTATCGCATACGCAAACGCAAGAAGCAAGAACAGGATTTTGACATGCCATGAAAGAGATCTCCGACGCGCGCCTGTCTTCTTTGAGATCTCTCTAAGTCGAGAAGTATAGGAAGGAGGGGATGGTGGCGTATCAGAGGTGTTGCCTTGATAGCTGACGCTTCCGCGGGGTGTGCTGGTGGCAAGCGGCAGGTAGTGTCGGTATCGATCCGAAAATGGTTCGGTCAATGGCCGGAGGTACCTCAACATGGCATAAGTGATGAAGTGTTCAAGTATTCCTCTTTCTCCAGAGAGATTGCGGAACACAGTGATGTGCTGTCTTGGATGATGTGGGGAAGACCAAGACAGATATGAGTACATAGATGATGGGCGAAAGGAACGACGACGTTCGTTGAGGCGGCCACGACCGAAAGAGAGAGGGGCTACGCCGCGTTGGACGTGGTTAACAATATCATCTATACGGCGTGATTGACATTCCGGGTGTTCCGGTCCTGGAGGCACGATGGCTACAGCCTTGAAAGCAAGTGAGCCCTCAGCCTGGCTGCCAGAGGTTGAGCGAGGCGTGGGCTTTCCACGCCGTGCATCTTGACGGCGTGCATCTCCTCCGAGGAGTCAGACATCCGTCATGTGAGCAGCAGCCAAAGCACGATCATGGCATTTGCACACTGGGACGTAGGCGAGAGCTTTTTTTGGGAGTGTCAACATCGTGTGAGCAGCAACGTGCAAGCAGTGTCCATCTGCGCCAAGACAGCGACCGAGCTGCCAATTCGCCGCAAGGCATTGCCGACAGTCGGAATGTGACATCGGAAGCGGACGACACGCCTTCCTTTGACCTTTCGCAGCAATGTGAGTGACTGATAAATTGGCCGTTCAGAGGATTTCTACAGAGACTGGTGACGCAGCACCAAAGTTTTTCTGTTCTGCGTGACGACACGACAAGGTCACACGAGGTCGGTCGTCGGGCGCGCTTGCCATGTCTGACGTGCCAAGCCTTTATTCGAGATCTCCTCGGAACAAATTTGTCCCTGCATTGTGTTCAGCGACAAAACCCCTGAACTCCCTGTTTACCGGTACCAGGGCTGATATGCCTCAAATTGAACTGTGATTCTGTGCCATCCCGCTTCTGAGCTCACTAGCCTCGACACCATCATCTCAAACCTTTCCAAAGCCAAGGGAACCAGCTTTCATCGCATTTCAATTGCGCGGTTTTGCGTGCAAGATGGTGGACGGGCAGGTGTTTTGTGACCGCGTGGCTTTGTTTTCTTTTTGCTGCACAAAGCACGCAGTATGACGGGTGCCGAGGGAAATGGCTGTTCGGGCCTTGCAGCGCGCAGAGTTTCCAGCTGACAGCAACGAGGTGTTGATCCTTGCGGAACATCGATCCGAAATTCCGCGGTGCGCCCCTTTCCGAATTATGTCTGGCGTTCGTCTCGATCTTGACTGTGCATTGCCAGCAGTTACCCACAGAACCGAAAGAGCGATCTCTCGGAAAGCGGCTCCCTAGCACGGAAATTTTGGATATGCGCAAGATGTGTCAGCAGGGATGTGCTGCCTTGGGCTCTGAACGACGACGATGATAAGGCAAGATTCATGCATGTTCGGACCGCATGGTAGGCTTGTCGGTTAAATTTTTTATCACACGGTGCAAAGCGCGGCGTCAACGCGGTCGAAAAGGGTGCTTGGCAGGTACCACTTGATCGCCCCTTGGCGTGCAACAGGTGTCATGCGGGCAGCTGTCTTGGCGCCATGGAAAAGAGTTCCGCAGAGTCGACTTATGTACAGTAAGTCAGCTTGCGAAGCATGGCTGCGCATGCATCTTGGTGCTGCTTCTCTGGTGCATCATCAGCGAAGAGATTTTCGCTTTCGAGAGTCGGAATTGTTAGACCGTAAACCACCGAGCAGATGCGAAAAATTGATCGCAGAAAAGTTACCGATTTAAGAAGATCGGTGATCAGTCATGCGGGCTGCGTGCGTCGTGCGTGATAGCATCCTGACGCAGCACTATATGGCAGGATGCGGGGAAAGTGCCAGCTCCTTGATGACTAGTGACAACGCGGCTAGCGTCGAGTAGCCCGAGCCACCGAGGCGAAAAGGGGTGCATCTCGCTTGGCACTCGCCCGTCAAAGGGTCGCCCTCCACCGCTGTCGACGAGCCACAGCGCGCGTTGTGCGGGGTGCGGATGTTTACCCCGCAACCGTGACAGCAAGAGCTTTGTGCATTCGATTCGCTGTCACTTGTATCAACACCGCCGGATTAGCCTGGCCTCGGCTGTGTATGGAATCGCTCATTGGCGCCCTGTTACAGAAAGTGCTACCGCGTTAGAGCCAGAAGCTTTACCTCGATCGAAAAGAGTTCGGCATCGTTGGATTGGAGCTCTTGAGGCCAGGGGCTATTTCGGTAGAGTGCGTGTTTTGTCAGGCTTTCCTGAGGGGGGCTGATATTACTTGAACGAGAATCGAGGACTTGCCTCGGCCATTCGGACGAGTGATATTAAGTCGGAGACGGATCGGTTGCAAATTGTGCATTTCACGCGCAATGATCCAGTTAGCCGCCCTTTTTTTCTCCTGGGCATACAGCAACGGAAGCCCACCGGCGCGCGCAAAACTTGCCTTGTTCTTCGTCGAGCTTGTCGAGCTCTGCCAGCTTACTTGCAGGTGAGCACGTTGCATTCAGCCGCATCGAAAGCATTACCAAAGAGGGTGAGCAGAGAACTACCGGACCAGAGTGGCGTACACGAGAGAACGAGTTGTTTCTACAAAAGAGTGCTGCGTGCAACAAGGGTCCTCCTGCCCCTGGATCGACGTAGAGCAATGCGAGTTTCGGAGCGTGAGCGTGAGCGTGAAAGAGATTGTGAGTGAGCTGCAGACTGGATTACAAAATAGACTCTCTCCCATTCGCCTACTTCTCGCGCGCCAAAGCTGAGCCAGTTAGGCGAGCATAAGACAACCCTTGAAATGGATTTTTCTCAATTCAATGCCAGCTCTTGTCGCAGCTCGGCTGAGACTTTCCATCGACTTCCGGTCCAATTCACAGCCGTTAATCCGAACATCAAGCTTGTCAGCACATGCCTTTTCGACTGGCTTCGAGCCTTACTCGCTGAGCTCCAACGCCAATTGTAAGCGAGCCACACTCCTTCTACCATATCCTTTTGAGCAACAAAGGTGCTTGGCTCGCCCGTTCACAGATGCCAGCAAAGACGTTCGCCTGCTCTTGCTTGGCGCCGGAATGAGAGGTGCACTGTTCTGCAGTGCAAGCCGGCGTTGCGGCTGCGCGCGTGTGTATAGGGAGCTGGGACGATAAGAAGCTCTTGCTGAGATGCATGTCTACAGCGCTGTACAGTGTGCTGCTACCCCACAATCCCGCTTGCGACAGACGCCAGGCAAAAAAGAGGCGCTTGCTTGGCTAGAGCCATTTCACAAGATTTCTACCTCTCGGCCCCCGCCCTCCCGCTTCTGCTTTGCAATCAAAGCTACTTCCATTGCTTCTTGCCATTGTCGTTGCCTCTTTGCCTTTCGTTCCTATCCTCTTGACCACATCACACCCGTTTCCCTTCACTCCACACCTTGCACTCCGTCCCTCTTCCTCACTCACAGACCTTCTCTCCTCTTCGCATTTAGCCCGTAATGTCTGCTCAACAGAAGCAGCCTTCCACCACGCCTCAGCGCAAGGAGTACACGCGTGACGAGGTCGCCAAGCACAACAAACCTGGCGATCTCTGGATCGTCATTGATGCCGAGGTCTACAACGTCTCCAAGTTTTCGGAGCTCCACCCCGGTGGCGAAAATGTCTTCCACGATGAAGAGGTAGCCGGTCAGGATGCTACCGAGACCTTCTTTGGTCTCCACCGCCGCGAGGTGCTCGCCAAGCCCCAGTACCAGCGTCTCATCATCGGTAACATCAAGGGCGAACAGTCCAAGCTCAAGCCAGACCCCGTCGGAAGCCCTTCGCGCGTACCCTACGGTGAGCCTACCTGGCTCTCCACGGCTTACCACTCGCCTTACTACAACGACTCGCACCGCCACCTCCAGCGCGAGTGGCGCAAGTTTGTCGACGAGCACGTGGTTGAAGTTGCCCAGCGATGCGAGGACAGCGGCAAGCGACCCGACGTCGAGCTCGTCAAGATGATGGGCCAGAACGGCATCAACGCCATGCGTATGGGTCCCGGCAAGCACCTGCATGGCCGAAAGCTCTTCGCTGGTATCAAGGGCGAAGAGTTCGACTACTTCCACGAGCTCATTCTGACCCAGGAGCTGGTTCGATGTGGCGCCCGTGGTTTCGGTGACGGTCTCAACGGAGGCATGGTCATCGGTCTGCCACCCGTGATGAACTTCGGCACTGACGAGCTCAAGAAGGAGATTGTCGAGCCGGTATTGGCGGGCGAGAAGTTCATCTGCCTCGCCATCTCGGAGGCTTTCGCTGGATCCGACGTCATGGGCCTGCGCACCACCGCACAGCTCACCGAGGACGGCGAACACTACATTGTCAACGGCACCAAAAAGTGGATCACCAACGGTACCTTTGCCGACTACTTTTCTACCGCAGTCAAGACCGACCAGGGTTTCGCCATGATCTGCATCCCACGTTCGTGCGGTAACATCGAGACCAAGCAGATCAAGACGTCCTACTCGACCACCGCCGGTACCGCCTATGTGACGTTTGACAATGTCAAGGTGCCCAAAAAGTACCTCATCGGTGAGGACGGCATGGGCATCTACTACATTCTCTCTAACTTTAATCACGAGCGATGGGTCATGTGCTGTTCGACCATCCGTGCTGCGCGCGCCGTGTGCGAGGAGTGCATGCTCTGGATCCACCAGCGCAAGGTGTTTGGTAAGCCGCTCACCAGCCAACCGGTGATCCGACAGAAGATGGCCCAGATGATCTCGCTCGTCGAAGCGGCGCAGAACTGGCTCGAGAACATCACGTACCAGATGTGCAAGATGTCGTACGCTCAGCAATCCAAGTTCCTCGCCGGCCAGGTCGGTCTGTTGAAGTCCTGGTCTACCCGCGTCTCGCACGAGGTGGCCGATGGAGCAGTCCAGATCTTTGGTGGCCGTGGTTTGACCAAGACCGGCATGGGCAAGTTTACCGAAATGTTCCACCGAACGTACAAATTCGATGCCGTCTTGGGTGGATCAGAGGAGGTGCTGGCCGATTTGGGTATCCGACAGGCGTTGAGGATGATGCCTGAAAACGCTCGCTTGTAAAACAAGATTGTATTACGACAGCTCTCTTTTGATGAATGACTATCTTGTGTTCTCTTGAAAACGAGTTGTGGGTCGGTGTGCGATGGACGGTCGCTACGTGGCTGTGTTTGAAAGCTCAGTCGATAAGGCGGACATTCAGTGTGCAAGGTGCGAGACGATCAAGCAAATAGCAGAGCGGAAGAGCATTGTGCGTTGGAAAATACTGGATATGAAGCGAGCGTAAAGCAGTACAGAGTGTATGTGTGCGTGTGTGTGTGTGTGTGGTTCGGAAGAGCCGATCAGCGACGAGTCTTTGCCTTTTTCAGCGATTTCTGCATAAGCTTCTGATCTTCCGGATTATCCAACGAGACCAGACCACCGTCATTGGCCTCTTGCGCCTCGTCGTCGTTGTCCTCATCATTGAAGATGCCGACAGCGCTTGTGCTCGCCTCGTTCTTGCTGCTAGCGCTGCTGTGATTGTTGGTCGACGGCGGATTGACCTTCAACTTGCAAACAAAGAAGCCGTCCAAGTTGTGCACGTGCGGAAAGATGCGTCTGGCATACACCATGCGCTCGTCAAATTTGCTTCTGCCAAACGACTTGAAGCCGTCACGGCCAAACTGGATTCCCGTATCGACAATCTTGACGTTGCTTCGCTTGCGCAGAGCGTACTGAACCACCTCTTCGTTTTCCTCGACCATGACCGAGCAGGTCGAGTAGACGACGTAGCCACCGGTACTTGAGCGCGGGTTGACAGAGTCGATGGCGCACAGCAGCAATTGCTTCTGCAGATGTGTCAGCAGCGCAAAATCACGTTCGGATTTGTTGACCTTGACCGACTGGTCCTTGTGGATCACACCGGTACCCGAGCAAGGCGAATCGAGCAAAACGCGATCAAAGCCTCCGATGACTTTGGGAAACTGTCGACCGTCGTAATTGCAGACGACGACGTTTTTGCAGCCCAAGCGATGGATGTTGGCGACGAGCGACTTGATGCGGTTCTTGTTGGAATCGTTGGCAAAAACGGTACCCGTGTTCTGCATGAGCGCCGAGAGGTAGGTGGATTTGCCGCCAGGAGCAGAAGCCATGTCGAGCACGCGTTCGTTGGGTTGCGGCGCGAGCGCGATGCACGGCAGGAAACTCGAGGCGGCTTGAAGCATGTAGTGGCCTGCAAGGTATTCGGGCGTCGCACCGATGGGCACGCTCGACTCGAACACTTGAAGTCCCACTTTCGACCAGGTTCCGATGGGTTCGAGGTTGACGCCGCGGTTAATGAGCGCTTGTGCGAGATCTCTGCGTCTTGTGCGGAGCGTGTTGGCTCGAATCGTAACGGGTCGAGGCGTCTCGTTGGCTTCAAAGAATTCGATCGCTTCGGCGGGGGTGAACAGCTCGAAAAGCTTTTCGGCGAGGAACGCATTGTAGCCATAGTAGGTGCAAATGTCGGCGAGCAGCTGCTCAACGTACTCGGATCGTGAACGACCGTCGACGGCAAGCTTCTTGAAGCTGGAGAGAACAGTAACGACTTCTTGAATACGCATGTGGACCAGCTGAAGATCGGCACCTCGTATCTTTTCGGCTTCTCGCTCTTCCAAGGTGGGAAGCATGAATTCGGCTCCACCTGCTCCTTCTTCATCGTCCTCGTCTTCGTCGTCTTGGTCATCCTCGTCATCTTCGTCATCGAGCTCGACCTCATCTCCTTCTTCTCCCTCGAGATCTTCTTCGCCTAGGTCGAACTCGTCGCCAAGCTCTTCCTGCTCCGAGCCCTCTTCGAGCTCCTCACCCGAGCCTTCAACTGAAACTTCGTCTTCTTGGTCGTCGTCAGAATCGAGCGAAAGACCTTGACTTTTGAGCAACTCTTCCAAACGTTCTGCTTCTGCTAGCGCCTTCTTGCGTTGACGCTCTGTGAGTTTGCCGTTCTTTGGCAAACCAAGTGCTTCCAACGGGTCCTCTTCGTCTTGATCTTCCTCTTCTTCCTCGTCACCTCG
Organism: Mycosarcoma mackinlayi; assembly: GCA_928852645.1. Classification (NCBI taxonomy): domain Eukaryota; kingdom Fungi; phylum Basidiomycota; class Ustilaginomycetes; order Ustilaginales; genus Mycosarcoma; species Mycosarcoma mackinlayi. Next base: position 96,289 of record CAKMXS010000028.1, on the reverse strand, counting down.
ATCTTGCTCGTCGTCTAGCTCCTCATCCTCCTCGCCCTCAAGCTCGAGCTCCTCATCATCATCATCATCATCCTCATCGTCCTCTTCCTCCTCTTCCTCCTCTTCCTCCACCTCGACCGGCACTACCCGCTTGCTCTTTCCGTTTGTCCCCTTGCTTCCCGAGGCCTTGCCTGACCTTACTTTTGCTACCGGCGATGCTGCTACCTTGTTGCTGGTTGTCGCTGCGATCTTGACCTTCTTGACCGGCGCTTTCGACTCCTGAGCTTTGCGCTTTCCCTTGCTGGCGCTGCTGTTGAGCGAGTGGTCTTCGCGCAATGGCTGAGGCGCAGCCTGCTTGTTCTTTGACCTGCGTCCCATCGTGTGTGCTCCTGCGTGTCTGTGTATGTAGTGTATCGCAGGGGGGTATGGTGGATAGCTAAGAGAAAGCGTCGCTGAGCCCAAGTTCTTCTCGAATTTGACAAGAGGGTCTCAGCTGCACGAAAACTGAAAATTTTGGAACCATTGCGAGTCCAGTTCGCAAAATTTAAGAAGTGAAGCCCTAAAAAAAAAAAAAAAAAAAAAAAAAAAGCCATTGCCCCTCATGAAGCTTCGCAGTTTCAATCAGGAAGAACTTAAAGAGATCGGGACGATATGGTTCACCCTCTTTTTTCCTGCCCGGATTTTACACCGCGTTTTAGGCGAGTAAGACCGACCCGATGTCTAGATGACACACGCGCCAAGCACACCGAGTCAGAGCCAAAGTTGAGAGAGCCCAGCGTCGGGCTTACGCTCCAACGCTCGGTTGTACGGGCACGGGCCTGTTCATGCTCCAAGCTAACTCCACTTTCACCGTGTATATAAGCAAGTGTTGCATCTTGTCCGAACACGATCGACGGCTCGATTCCATCCACAAGCATCGAGGCCTCCGTCGTAAGCATTTCCGCTCACGACCTCGTCAACGCCAATCAAGATTCTCGCCCGCACCTTGGCACGCTCGGCTGTTTCACCCAAGCCGGCCTTCCTCTGTGTTCGCTCGTTGGCATCTATCCCTGCCCTTCGACTGCAGCGCTACCAGCCCCCTTCCAAGCTCGAGCTCAAGCGCTTTGCACGCACTTTTGCCACCGGATCTCCTAGTCCGCACCTCACAATGTCATCGGACAATTCCAAGAAGGACGGCTCGGCCGATTGGTCCAACAAGGATGGCCACTTCCGACGCCAAGAATCGTCTTTCCGCACCAGCATTGAAAAGGGCGGTAAGCACGAGCCCGAGCTTGGTCGCTACCATCTCGTCGTTGCGCTTGCCTGTCCCTGGGCGCACCGTGCGCTCATTGTTCGTAAGCTCAAGGGCATCGACCGCGTTCCCGACTTGCTCCCCGTCCACGTCGTAGATTCGCTCTTGGGAAGTGAAGGCTGGAGCTTTGTCCCGTACGAGGAGCCGAAAGGCTACGGCGTTCCTGGAACAGGCATCAAGATCCCTGGTCACGAGGACAAGAAGCGCATCCGCGAATTGTACCTTGCTGCCGATCCCAACTACGAGCAGCGTTGCACCGTCCCCATCATTTGGGACAACAAGCTGCAAACCATTGTCAATAACGAATCCTCCGAGGTCATCCGCAACCTCAACTACTGCTTTGACGACTTCATCCCCCAAGAGTTCCGAGGTGTCACCTACTACCCCCAGGACCTTGCCAAAGAAATCGACGCGTTCCACGAATGGGTCTATCCCAACATCAACAACGGTGTCTACAAGTGTGGATTTGCAACCACCCAGCAGGCGTACGAGTCCAACGTCAAGCCGCTGTTCGACAGCCTCGATCGCATCGAAAAGATGCTCGACGACGGCAGAGAGTTTTTGTACGGTGGCAAATTGACCGAGGCCGACATTCGATTGTTTACCACAATTGTCAGGTTCGATCCAGTCTACTTTACCCACTTCAAGTGCAATTACCGCACCATCAGGGATGGCTACCCCAAGATCAACAGATGGATGCAGAGGCTCTACTGGAACGACAAGGCGTTCAAGGACACCACTGACTTTGACAGCATCAAGGCTCATTACTTCCAGAGTCATACCAATATTAATCCTCACAGGATCGTGCCCGAGGGTCCCGTGCCCCATATTTTGCCGCTGGACAACTGATCGTGTACAAAGTGGTTCTGTAGTTTAGTTTCGTTTCACACTCACTGATATGCGATTCCAAAGGTGACGATCATCATTCTCGCGTGTGCCTGAGTGTGTGTGAGTACAGAGTCGGATTCAGGCATCGGCTCCCGCCGGGTCGACACCCAATCCGAGCTCCAAGGTCAAATCCGCAACATGCCTCTCCCTCTTCTCCAAGATGTTGGCATACCGAATGCTCGCCTTGAGCTCGGTACATGCCAGCCTGATCAATTTGTCCACAGAGAACAGTCTGCTGGTCAACGAATGTGCCAGTCCATAAAAGGAGCTGGCGCTCGTCGTTGCTAGCAGCTCCTTCTCGTGCAGCTTCAGAATCGCCATTGCTACCCTGAAGAGGATCACCATCCCCTCGACAAACATGACGTCCCATACGCGGAAGAGCGTCTCCACCGGAAGACAATCCGTGTAGAGCGAGAGGAACCAGGCGAACGTGATGGCGGGCAAGTCGACGCCGAGGTCGGCCATGTGGGCGTGCAGCGCCGGCATGTGTTCTGAGACGAGTTCGATGAGGACCCTTTGGTCGGCTTGGGAGACAAGCAGGTGCGAGGTGTAGTACTCGCTCGGCAGGATCTTCTCGATGAGACAGACGAGAACCCAGAACGCTTCCTCTTCCGTTGCGTGTGTCAGCAACAGCGTTGCAGCGAGGTTGTTCATACCTTGACAGTAGCCCGTCGAGGGATTGTACCAACTGAACGCGACGAGCAAGCGACGGAGCTTGGGCACTCCTTGCCCATCGCCTCCAAAGTACACATTGGTGGGCATCGTGCGATGTACGTCGAGGTCAATCTGCGTGAGACAGTCATTTGTCTCACCCTGGTGATCGGAAAGAAGCTCTTGATAGCGTCCTGGCTCGGCAACATCGTTGGCTCCGCTGCACTCGGCCCAGATGCGAGCACGATAGCAGAGTGGAATCCCGGCTTGACAGAGCGACAAGAAATCGCGCCAGTCCTCTTTGCCGCTCTTCGAGTCGCCCATGCGGTTGACACCGACCATGCCCGAAGACCAGTCTTCTTCCGGCGCCTTTTCCGCCGAGCTCAACGCTTTGGCTCCGTCTGCAGATGCACCACCGAACAGTGTCCCCGCCAAAAGTGCTTTCGTCTTGGATGTCGAGCTTGCTAGAGCAGCCTGAGCGGTGTCACCATGGGCTGCAGAAGCGTCTTTGGTATTGTTGTTACTATTGCTGCTAATGCCGGTATTGCTGATCCCGTTTACGTCCGAGGCTTGGAGACGCGACCGCCTGCGCTCGAGGAAAGCATCCCACTGCTTCCTCTGCTCGATCTGCTGCGAGTCGTGCATGTCTTTCAACTGGGTGAGCAGTCGACGAACCGTGTTGGAGATGGATGGCAGCTCAAGCTGTGTTGACGCACCAGGTTTGACGGGGCTGCTGGACCTCGAAGACGCATTCGATCGCGTACCGCGGCGAATCTTGGTGGGACTGCCCCGAGAAGTAGAAGGGGAGGGCTTGGACACGGCGCTGACAGGCAACACCTCTGCTTGAACGGGCTTGCTGTCCGGTACACTTAGCAAATTGCTTCGGCGCTTAGCCTTTTTGGCATTGAGACTAGAGCCATCGGCCGCGGCGCCGTCATCGGAGCCCTCGACAGCAGACGTGGCTCCCGTCGAAGGAGCCGGTGAAGTCGACCGAGAACCTGACATCAGCCGGACGTCGTTGTGGTTCACTTGCGGAGCGATCGCACCTGCACGCGACAGGTCTAGCTCGTCTCCGGACGAGTCGGCCGTATCGAGATCGGGATCGTTTTTGTCGTCTTCGCTCTGACTGTCAGTGCCGCCACGTGCGCGGATGCCCACCTTGATGCCAGTGAGGGTCGCCGGCGCGGGAGCGGAGGCCTTTCTCGCTTGGCGCAGCAGACGAACGTCAGCGTCTGTCGGATTGTAGATGAAGCCGTAGCGGTCGGTAAGGATGTCGAACTCTTCCTCCGTGTCGCTATCGGTGTCCGACTCGTCGATGGGCCGGATGACGATGGACGAGTCGGCTGCCATCGACCCAACTTTTGTAATACTCTTGGGTCCTGTCGGCGTGGAGGAGGCATGTTCGGTCATGTTCGTGAAGCCGGGCACGGGGGCTTTGCCACCGTAAACTTCAAACTCGTCGCCAGAGCTCTCTTCCTCGTCCAACGTGCTGAGGCGAGCGGCTCGTTTTTTCTTGGCCGAGATGGGCGCGTCTGTAGCAAGTGCAGAAGCAGCGGTCTCAGTGCCCTTGTCAAAGCCCTTCGCGCTGTTGGCTACGTCACCTTTCCTTGAGTGATCTCCAACCTCGTTGCTGCTGTTAGAAGCGATGCCGAGGCCTGCAACGCCCGACTTGCTCTTTCTACTCTTCATTCCGCGACGAAGGAGGGTGGGAGGTGCCGCCTCGTTGGGCAAGATCGGCTCTAATTCGACCGCAGCGCTAGGAGGGCGTGGGGATGGAGCACCCAAGATGGCGCTGCCCTCAGCTGCAGAGAACGAAAGCGATGGTCCAGCACTGCGGCGATCAAATTGATAAGTATCCGGAAGACGCGTTACGTTGGGTTTGAGTGCTGGAGGTGGCGTCTCGGGCGCGGGGGACGAACGCGTGTAGCGGCCAAAGGCGCGAGCAAAGGTCGACGCTGACGCAGCTTTGCTCGACTTGGATTCACTCGTCGAGCGCTTGCCAGCAATGTCGGCGGCAGCAACAGACACGGCACCGGCCGGTTGGGCCATCTCGTGACGGCCAGGACTAGTCGCCTTGATCATGCTCTGGGCTGTGCTAGGGGCTCCTTTGCGAGACGCGCCGCCCCCTGACCATGGAAGCAGCCCGCTCGCCCAATCGCCGAGTCCACCAGTGGTTGAAGTACTGGACGTGGATCTGGCGCGAGGCGAGGCAACGCTGGGAGACTTTTTCCTGTACAGCAGCTGCGGAGAAGAAGGAGGCTGAGGTGACGATCTGCTCGCAGCAGTGCGGTAGTGGGATGAAGGACTTGTGCTGATGCTGTCAGCGACAGAAGCGGACGACGACTTGAGGCTGCGATCGTCAGTATCCTTGCCATGGGTGGATGCAATCGAGATGGAGAGTGACTTTCCACGCTGCCGTTTGGCTTGGCTAGCATCGACCGACGCAGCGGTCTTGTGGGATTGTATCGATGGGCTGCGGTCCGAAACGGCAGCATCTGTGGCACTGTGGATGCTCGAAGGCTTCAGCGAGGGAGAGCGAGCGACGACGATCGAGGTGTTGGTGACACCCTCGAGGTCTTCCAGCATAGCCTCCTGCAAAGAGTCGGGAAGAGCACGGTCTGCTCGGTCGGGCGGAGCTTCGAGTCCGGCCTTTTCCTGAGCGAGATTCTGCTGCTGCTCTGCAATGCGTTTGCGTTTGAGCACTTCGGCGTCGAGCACGGGCGCTCGCAAGAGACTGCGGTTGACCTGGCCTTGCTTGATACCGTTTTCAAGGCAGAGAGAGGTGAGAGCAGCTTCTCGCGACTCACTCCGCTGCTGGAGGTGCTCAATTGCCTCTGCATGCTGAATGCGTTCTCGTTCGGATATTGCTCGGAGCTTGTCGAGCTCAGTATGTGCATCCGCCAGTGCTCGGGAGAGGGCTTTGGTGAGTTGAATGGCGTACGATGGCGGTTTAGCGTCCTTGCGACCAGATGAGGTGGAGGACGACCTGACCGGCGTCGATTCACGTGGCTGCTGTGTGGTAATAGGTCGATGCGAGAGCGGTCCTGAGAGGGCAGAGTCGAGGTCACCATCACCGAGCCGATGAAGCTGTTGGAGCCAATCGAGAGGAAATTCAACCTCTCGCGCCATATCATGGACCCGATGGTGTTGACTGCTTGCGGCTGTGGAGGAGCGCGAGCCTCCAGGAGTTGGACTGCGCCGTCTGCGAGCTTCTGAAGGGGAAGAGGCGCCGTCTCTGCGACTGGCACGCGAGCTGGGGCGATCAATGTGGTGCTTGGGCATAGGCGTTTGATCAGGAGAGGCGGCTGCGACGACATGAGAGGATCGAAGCTGCGAAGACCGGATGGACCGGGGCGCGGGAAAGTCGCGATCGAAGATGCGCGGCGAGGTTGGAGTCGGGGCACCGAACAGCGAATCGTCTGGTAATGAACTCTCGTCAGCATCGTCGAACTGGAGATCGTAGCTGCTGACGCGACTGGTGCGTGGAATATAGGGTGATGATTGATGATTGGCGTCTTCTGCAGCAGATGCGGCGATACTTCGAGGGTAGAAGACGTCGTCTTCGACCTGGGCTGGACGATGAGTGCCGTTCGCTGAAGAAGAGGACAACGAAGAGGCCCCACCACCACCAGCAGCGCCGTCGTTGTAGGAAGACGTGCGGCTGACTGAGCGTCTTTGCAGTGTGGTGTGCGACTCGGCGCTGTAGTCCACCTGCGCCGCTTTCCGTTGACCCCAGATGGGACGATTGACAAGTGAAGAGGGACCCGGTGACTTTGTCGGTGAGTCTCCAGCAAAGAGTGGATGCGCCTGCGCCAGGCTTGATGCTCGAGCCGGCGAAGTCATCTTTGCACTTGTCGGTAACGCTGTTGAGTTTACTCGGAGAAGATGCCGACGAGCTGTCAGTCTTTGTAAGAACTTGTATCGGAGCGTCGAAGCGATCAGAGGGGTTCCAAAAGCTCTTCGCCCTGCATGTGACAAGGGTCCGCAACTATCGGCAAGGTTCCGCCTGTCTTGTCGTGCTGCTTCGGATCGAGAATTTGACTACGCCGTTTGCATTGAGGTGATCGCGCCGTGAAGAAGTCACTGTGGAAGCATTAAGTTGAGTTTCGGGAGGGCCGAGCAAGAGCAGCTGGCCGATTGCTCGTGGTCGAGAGGCTGCTTCTTGAAAGACTGCCAGCGTCGGGTGCGGGCCGGGATTGAGATTGTGGCAGAAAGTGTTGGTTTCTCACCGTGCAGCGCGTCGAGTCCACCTTTGGTGGCTTTCCAGATGTGGAGCTGGTTGAGAACATCGGGGTATCCCGATTTGACTCAGCTCGAGAAACGCATTTCGAGATTCTGGAGCTTTCACCTTGGACCCTCGCTCGGTTGTGACTATCTTCCTGGCCCATCCCCCTTCTATCTGGAACCGACCACGATCGCCGACTCTCTTGATCCTATCCAAGGTCAATGATGGCGCCTTCCGCCGTCTCGCAGTCCTCGGCGGGCGACGCCGCTTTGCAAGCGTCCGCCGACGACCAGCTCACCATCGAGATGCTTGGCGCTGGCCAAGAGGTCGGTCGCTCCTGTTGTGTCCTCAAGTACAAGGGCAAGACCATCGTATGCGACACTGGAGTCCACCCTGCCTTTACCGGAATCGCTGCGCTACCCTTCATCGACGAGCTCGACTGGTCGACCGTCGATGCCATCCTCATTACGCACTTCCACCTCGACCATGCCGCCGCTCTCACCTACATCATGGAAAAGACCAACTTCCGTGACGGTCACGGCAAGGTCTACATGACGCACCCTACCAAAGCCGTCTACCGTTTCCTCATGTCCGACTTTGTTCGTATCAGTAACGCTGGAAACGACGACAACCTGTTTGACGAGAATGAGATGCTGGCATCTTGGCGCCAGATTGAGGCTGTCGACTTTCACCAGGACGTATCGATCGCAGGTGGTCTCCGCTTCACCGCCTACCACGCAGGCCACGTCCTCGGAGCATGCATGTTCCTCCTTGAGATTGCTGGCCTCCGCATTCTCTACACGGGCGACTTCAGCCGCGAAGAGGACCGCCACCTGGTCCAGGCCGAGATCCCACCAGTCAAGCCCGACGTGCTCATCTGCGAGTCCACCTACGGCACACAGACCCACGAGCCCCGTCTAGACAAGGAGCACAGATTCACTTCGCAGATCCACCACATCATCAAGCGAGGCGGTCGCGTGCTTCTGCCCGTCTTTGTGCTCGGCAGAGCGCAAGAATTGCTTCTGCTCTTGGACGAATACTGGGCTGCTCATCCTGAGCTCCACAGTGTGCCCATCTACTATGCTTCAGCTCTGGCTAAAAAGTGCATCTCAGTCTATCAGACCTACATTCACACGATGAACGACCACATCCGCACACGCTTCAATCGCCGAGACAACCCGTTTGTCTTCAAACACATCTCGAACCTGCGCTCGCTCGAAAAGTTCGAGGACCGCGGTCCCTGCGTCATGATGGCTTCGCCGGGTTTCATGCAGTCTGGCGTCTCGCGCGAGCTTCTCGAGCGATGGGCTCCCGACAAGCGCAATGGTTTGATTGTGTCAGGATACTCGGTCGAAGGCACCATGGCGCGCAACATTCTCAACGAGCCCGACGAGATCATCGGCATGAACGGTCAAAAGATTCCACGCCGCATGTCGGTCGACTACATCTCCTTCTCTGCCCATGTCGACTTTGCACAGAACTCGCGCTTCATCGACGAGATCAAGGCGCAACACATCGTGCTGGTGCATGGAGAGCAGAACAATATGTCCAAGCTTCGAGCCGCCTTGCAAGCACGCTTCACCGCCCGCGGTTCGGACGTCAAGATTCACACACCACGCAACTGCGAGCCGCTTGTCCTCCAGTTCCGCGCACAGCGTACAGCAAAAGCGATTGGTACCATCGCCACCAAACCGCCTGCCCAAGGCGATGTCGTCGACGGCTTGCTGATCAGCAAAGACTTTGCATATACCATTCTCGACCCAAAGGATCTGACGGACTTCACCGGCCTGACGACAAGCACGATCGTTCAGCGTCAACGGGTGGCCCTTGCCGTGAGTTGGGAAATGGTCCGCTGGCATCTGCAGGGCATGTACGGGCGACTGCAGGAAGGCGTGGACGCAGAGGAGGGTCTGAGAACGCTTCGGATCATGGGTGCAGTCGACGTGCGACAGAGTGCACGCCACGAACTACTCGTCGAATGGGTCAGCAGCATTGCCAACGATATGGTGGCGGACAGCATTGTCGCGCTCCTCTTGGGTATCGACAGTGCGCCCTCGAGTGTCAAGATGACGATGCACAGTCACAAGCATGATCATCACCATCAGGCAGACGCAAAAGCCGAGATGTCAGACGAAGATGCAGAAGCAATCACAGAAGATGAAGAGGTGTTGACACCGACGGAAAGCGCTACGAGCTTGCCGGTACATCCATTCTCAGAAGTTGCGTTGCTAGCGGACAGCAAGATGACATTCAAGACTGCACAGGACGAAGTCGGTCGTGATGCGTATCAGCTTGCAAAGATGGAGCACATGGCTGCCTTTCTCGAGGCGCATTTTGGTCAAGTGGAAGAACTCGTCATTCCCGAGGCAGCTGGCAGTGTAGACGAAACTGAAGTGGCAGATCCAGCTCAAATTGACGCCGGGGCAGAAAAGGTCGGGGCGGCCGATGACGATATGCCGTCCGCCAAGGCAGACTCAGACTCGGCCGACGCGGGCCCAGCCGAAACCGCACACCTCGAACCTTCAGTAACAACGGCTGGCTCACCCCCTGTCCCGATCGCCTCCCTCTTTGACGGAGCAGCCCGTCCCGCACTTCGAGTGTTTCTCGACGAAGCAGAAGCTGTCATTGACGTGGAAAACCTCGTCATCCTCGCTTCGTCCGAAACCTTCCGTACGCGGGTTCAGCATCTGTGCACGCTCGCGCTACGATCTTTCACCTCGCTGTCGGACGCTTTCCACCTTCCACAGCAGATGGGCACTTCGTTGTTCCAAGGCAAGCATAGCCAGCTCGCCAGCATTCCCGAGTTTGGCGACGAGAGACCGTCCAAGATGATCCGTTCTTCGTAATTGGCCGATTTTCATGTATTTGTATTCTCCTAAGCAATGACGACGAACTCATCTCATCTATGCAGCGGTCGTCGATACGCTACATTGTCGAGAGCGCGCGTTCGCTCCGATTGCGAATGCTAATCATGAGTGTTTGTTGTAATAGACAATTCTTGCTCGTCGGAATGATGATAGGTACAAATACAGGTGCGTTCAAATGTGGATGGCTGGTCTCTGGCATGAGAGCAGAATAAGACAAGGCTGTGTGGACGAGCTGTCTCGTGTGCTCATCCTCTCTGGTCTGTGAGCAAGTCAAGTGGTGTTTTAAAGACCCTCTTCCTTGAGACGGAGCGCTCGTGCAGGCTCCTCGATCTGTATTGCCGCCCGTCAGCGTATCAGAACCGCAAGTGCATCATTTTTACGGTCAGCACAACTTGCTCCGTAACGCACCATACATTTGCGCTCGTGTTGACCAAACCTACCTTCTTTACCAAGTCGCTCAACTTGGTTTCTGAAGCAACGTGATCGAGCACCAGCTTCTGCTTGTTCTTGTATGTGACCTCGATCTTTTGCAGTTTGTCGCTGGATACTGTCTTTGTCGAAATGTCTGGTAGATCCATACCGGGCATGGGTGCCTTTGTGGGCAAACGAGCGAGGAGTAGACGCATGGATCTGGAGGCTTGAGATGCGCTCAGTGGCGCGAATTCGAACGACATGGCCGTAATGTGTTTGAGTGATGCTGCTGCGATCGACATTCTCGGTTGCAGGGACGATTGTTGATTGAGTGAAGGAGAAGGATGAAGTTGCAGTGAAGACGAGACTGAAGGCCAGGACGAGGAGGACAAGGAGGACAAGGCGAGAACATTGAGAAGAAAAAGCTCCAATCCAAAATTCGGAATTCGGACTGTAAAAAGTGGGGAATCGAGAAGATTTCCATGGTCCTCCTCGTCAGTGCATTCTTGCTTCTTTGGGGTCGTTGTCTCCAGACTTCCATTCAACCCTTGTCCAAGTCGACGCCACGAAAGGCAAACGAGCAAATGATGCAATGGTGAATCTGCTCAAACCATCTGCTTTCTCTGACACGGTCAGCGTCGACTTCTTGCCTAGGAGTAACTTTGCCTCGCAGCTGCCGCCGCCCTCCACTACTCCGCCATGCTGCTATCGGTTCGGCCTCACAGAGCTCCCCCAAGAAGCGCAAGGTAGCTCGGACCGTCGTCTCCACGACACTTTGAACCGACTTTTTACACTCTCGCGCCTTCTTACTGTGCCGTCGCTCTTCGGCAAAGGTGACGGTCAAGCATGGACGCATTCCGAACAACACTATCCGGCGCTTCTGCAGTGGAAACAACAGCAAGTGCCCCATCTTTTGGCCCAATTTCCTCCGCTTCTGCAGCAACTCGGTGAGGGGACTGTTTCAGACTCGGTCGGAGCCAACTCTGAGGCTGTACAGCTTGTGCTGGGCCATGTGGTCTGCACCGTTGCGCGATTCGTCGTCCCGAGCTCGATACACCTCGATAAAGAGACCAGCACGCTTCGCACAACACCGCAAGAAGACGGATGGACAAACGCTACAACATCCGCTACCGCTCAATCCATCCTCTCCGCCTTGCATGAGCAATCATCCTCCGAAACCATGCTTCCATCCTCGACTATCGCTAAAGCGTTGCTTTCGGACTACCTCAAGCCCATCGTCCGCGAAACCGGCTCCTCCTCGTCCGCTTCCACTAGCTCCATCAACCCCACCACGGGTCGCGCGAACCCGCCTGCTGCTGGATCCCACCTCATCTCGCACCTCGATGCGAATTTGGGTCAGCACCGTTTCCAGAGTGCCGACGAAGACGGGGATGCCTCCAACTTGGCCCCGCGCAAATTCGAGCTGATCCTACCGCCCAACACACCGCAAGTGGGTGACAGTGCTTATACTTCACAGCACAGCCTTGGGGAACAAAACGAAGCGTTGGGCTGCATCAATGTATTAGCATGGTGTTTGGACAATGTGCCGCTGGAAGACGAGTCAGATTGGACGGAGGTATGGCCACTGATCGTGCCGGCGTTGCTGACGCTGTTGGAGCATCCACAGCCACGATTCCGTTTGCAGGGGAGTATATTGGTGCATCGACTGCTGCATCGACCTGCCTTGTTGCGTGGCGATGGCAGTACCGGCCAAAGTAAGCAGGTGGTATTGGGCAAAATCTTGATCAGAACCGGCATCGGTAACCTGCTCGAACGAGCGCTCCACGTCAACTTGACCTACATTCACGATGCCGAGTACGCTCCTGCGCTGCTGTACCATTCAATCGGTGCGCTGCGGAAGCTGATCTTGCTGACGACGAGTCCGATAGAATATCGCGATCCAAAACAATCCGCTTCCCGTTCGATGCCCACCACAGATGCGGCACTGTCGAGAGAACAACTCGATGATTGCGGCAAACGTCGAATGGAGGCATTTTTCCGACTCGTCTCTGAATCAATTCTATCCACGTGGTCGTATCTCCCACTTCCTCCTTCGAGCACGAGATTGGGAAGAGAGCTGGTAGACGTCACCTGCTCGGCATACTTGATCCTCGCTGACGACCTGTCGCCTCCGCCTACAGGTGAGAGCACAAACATTGGCGCCATGGCAAGGTTTCTCGATGTGACGCTCGATTGGATCTTCCGCAGCTGGCTGTCGAATGTCGCTTTCGACCACACGGATCAACTCGATACCACATTGAGGGTGCTTCGTCTCGCTGAAAGGCTGCTGTCCCCCCATTCGATTCATAGCTCATCCACGACGCAGGAGTTGAATCCATCGCACCGCTTCCTTGGTCTTATCCTGTCGTCGATCGCAAAGTGCCACATCTCGGCGTTGGAGTCGCACCTGCGATCAAAGTCTGTCAGCAGCGCACAAGCAGGAGCAAAGTGGCAGCAGCTCGAACAGTCGCTTTCGACATTGTTGGGCAAGCTGTTGCAATCGAATCCCTCTGTGCAGTCGCGCTGGGGCGAGCTGGTCAAATTGGACCAGCGGCTGGACGTGCTTACGCCCTCTCGAGGCGCATCTTGAAATGAAACACATGGTTCAACAGTCGCCTTCAACGCTCGTGCCATCGAATTTTACACATCGAGCACCATGCGAAGTACAACGAATGCAACATTGCTCGCAAAACATTACAAAAAATATGGAGAAGAACACTGGAGACGTCTACATACGTTCGAGCGGGGTAATAGTGAGCAAACGGAGTGCCGAGCCCAGAACGTCCTTGCAGCAGCGGAAGACGAACAATCGGGCCAGAGCCAGCTCCTTCTCCTGGCCCTTGACCAGCAGGAACTCCCAGCAGCTCGAAATCAAATGCGTCAACCTGAACGCATACGTCACAATCGTCGAGGGCTGGTGGTCCTTCATCGCTGCCCGCACCGTGTCAGGCCATTGGGCGATCAGCATGACTAGATCCCTAGCCTTGGGCTCGGAAATCAACTCCAAGTTGATGCTGGCCAGATCCAGGTCAGCAGTAGGAAGTTCCAGACCATCCGAGTCCTTTGCCTTGCGCTCCACCGAGCACAATCGCACGTGGTTGTACTGCAAATACGGTCCAGTGTCACCTTCAAAGCTAAGCATTCGACTCCAGTCGAAATTGTAGTTGTTGATACGCTTGCCGCTCATATCCTGGATCTTGACGGCAGTCATACCCACAATGTCGGCGGTTCGCTCCGGATCCTCAACCTGAGCATACTTGGCTTCGTTGGCCCTCATGACTTCGTGCATCTTGTCGCGCGTCTCGTCGAGAATGTTGTCGAGGAAGACGACGGTTCCCCTACGAGTTGACATGCCCAAGATCATGCCAAAGTTGACATGTTGAATTCGCGACGATTCCTTCTGCGCCCAGGGATAACCCATGAGTTCGAGCACCTTGAAAAACTGAGCCAGGTGGAGATCTTGCTGAGAAGCGACGACGTAGATCATCTTGTCGAAGCCGTTGCCGCCAAAGCTCTTGTCGTAGCGTTGGGCAGCTTCGGCGATGTCTCGGGTGATGTAGAGAGGTGTTCCGTCCTTTCGCTCGATGACACACTTTTCCAGCTTGTACTTGGTCAAGTCGGCGAGGGTGGCGCCGTTGTCTTCCTTGGTGACAAAGTCCATCTCTCGCAGTTGCTCGAGCGATCGATCAATGTTCTCCTTCCTGACCTGCGACTCTCCCGAGTAGACGTCGAAGGTAATGTTGAGTCGGTCGTACACTTCAATGTACTTTTTGATCGAAAGGTCACGGAACTTTTGCCAAAGGGCAAGACACGCCTCATCGCCATCCTCCATACCCTTGAAGTATCGTCGGGCTTCGTCGTGGATCGCTTCGCCCGAGCCATCCTCGGCACTGGCCAGCTGGTTGATGCGCACATAGACGTCGAACAGGGTGTTGACCGCATCTTCCTGCAACCGCTGCTCGTCACCAAACATCCTCCACCCGACAGCGAGCAGACCAAATTGCTTGCCCCAATCACCGAGGTAGTTGTACTTTTGCACGTTCCATGCATTTGCCTTGTAGAGATTCGAAAGAAAAGCGCCGATAATGGTGGATCGCAAATGACCGGCGTGGAAAGGCTTGGCGATGTTGGGCGAAGAGAATTCGACAATGATGTTCTTGCCCTCGCCATCTCGGTTGGTACCGTAGCTTGGTTGAGTGTTGCCGTTTTCGTCGCGGGGAGCGCCGTAGCCATGGGTCATGACGTGGACGGTTTGGAGGGTGAGCTTGATGAGCGTCTTGTCGTTCAAAAAGTAGTGTAGGAACGGACCCTTGGGCTCAACTTTGGACAAGAACTCGTTGGGCTGGAAAGCAGCAGCGGCCTTTTCCGAGATCTCCTGGGGCTTGCCAGGGAGCTTGAATCGAGGCACAGCAACCGTGTAGTCGCCGACCTTGCCGGTACCCACGGCAGCGAGAGCGGCGTTGATGTCGACATTGAGAGACGACGAGACGTGCTGTGCAATGGCGATACGAAAGCTGTCGAGCGGAGTACGCTTGATGTCGGTGCCTTCGAGTTGAGGCATCTCGGGCAGCTCCGAGAGGAAGGGAGCGCCGTTGAAGGATGCCGGCGAGGGCACAAGAGCGATATTTGCAGAAGCCATGATGGAGGATGAAAAGGATAGAGCCGTGTTGGCCGAAAGAAAAGAAGCTGGCTTTGGGGTGAGAGAAGCTCGTGTTGCCGCCAGTGATGGAGCAAGTGGTAGAAGAGACGAGCGGAGAACGGTGGAAGCCAGACGTCGAGAGATGAGCACGGAAATGATGCTAGAACGAACGCCAAAATGGCGGCGATGGCGGTGTATAAGTAGGTCTGCGGTGCGAACAAGAACGCAGTTCGAGTCAGCAGGTGGGTGCTGATGTTCGGTTCGAAGGGGTGAGAGACAATGATGATAGTAAAGAACGAGTCAGATGGTTTCAAAGGCTCGTGCAACCCGAAAACGCAACATTGCTCCAAATTTTTCTTCTTGTCGCCTTTTGCGCCCAAATTTTGGATCTCAAACCACCGTGCCTTTGCACTAACCGATGCAATGACTCAACCTGTTCCATCTCCCGATTCCGACTTTAGATTAGCATCTCACGTGATCTGGCTGTTTGGGCCCTTTCGTACGCGTCGACAATTCAAGCGCAACACGACAAAATCACATACACCATTGACATTAAGTTTGAAAGAAATGGGGTCACAAAAAGCTGCGTTCAACAGAAAAAGGCGCGAACAACACAAAGGAGCAGCAGAATACGCTTATAGCACATGAACAGTCAGCTGCACCATTCGTTCTCTGTGTGTCGGGGTCGCACCGTCTCGAGTGCTTTGGGTGCTACCATCATCCTTATCACCATCGTCATCGTCGGCACCGAAACCCAGGAGCAGAGTCATAGCCATTGGCATCCACCTCCTCGCTACTGCCGGAACCACATCCTGGACTCTCCTTGATACGAACACCACGATCACAACCATCGCCATCGCGACGTTCTCAGCCATCACATTATCGCGTCGTTCTAAGCCACCATAGGACCGCGAACAAAGGACCTCCGTATCACTTTTGTCATATATACCCACCCGCGATGGTCGTCCAACGTACTCCACCACCGGTGCGCAGATCGCCACGCAAGGGAAGCTCACAGCCACCCGAAGCACCCTCCTCCTCCTTCCAAATACAAAACATGGGCAAATTGGTTTCGTCCACACCATCTGCAGCGTTACGAGCAGAGCCATCCACGCCGGTACCAAACACTGCCGCTCCCGACTTCCCCAGCCTCGACCAGATGGCGGCCGTATCCAAGGAGCAGCGCTCGGCAACGCGTCCATCCACCAACCGCGCCGCCTTTGCCGCTTCCTTCCCCGCTGCCAGCTCCAACCATGTGCCAAGTTCGCTCCCACGCCCGGCTGCTCAAATGCGCAGCATTGAGACAGATGATGGTCACGACGAAAATCAACGGGCGCGTGCAGCACGTAGCTCGCTCACAAACGGCGCCATTCAACGCGTCCGTCAGCAGGCAGGCGACGAAACGCCCCTCGGCGTATCACAAGCCAGAGCTGCGCGTCAAGCTCTCGCTGCAAATGCTACCGCATCCTCATCAAAGGCAAACAGCTCACTGTTGGCGGATGATAGCGGCGACAGCACGGCCCAGCTTGTTCCTGGACGCCGCGACGCTGCCCTCAACCCGCTTCTCGCCCACATTGACGTCGAAAACCCACAGATGCCCAACCTCGCTGCCACAAGTACTTCGATAATCACTACAGCAGCTCTGCACACAAGCATAAGCAATGTTGCACCATCAGTCACAGAAGCTGCGGCTGGCGACTCTTCCACCGCGTCGCAGGCGTCCATCTTTGGGACTTCCAACCGTCGTAACGGACGCGACCAGCCTATCGGTGCAGCAGCGGCAGGCACCGCATATGATTTCAGCAAATACCTTGACGGCGAGCTCGATCCTTTCAACCGAGCTTCGCGCGCAAATCCGCGTCGAGAATCCCGTCCGCTCCCGGCACAGCAGCAAATCGACGACGGTGCCGAGATTGCCGCCGCTGGCGACTCGTCCGGCGATACCACCGCGCGAGGAGGGCTCGCTGCGCCTTCCACGACTCTACCGGCGAAGGCACCTATCGAATCGACTCCCCTCTTCAGCCGTGTCAAAGCAGTAGCAGCAGCAGCAGCAACAACGCCACGCATGAGTCCTCACGCCAGTCCCAGCGTCTCGAGTCGCAAGCTCGCACACCTCTCCTCGCTCGCCAACGGTCACAACACGCCATCTGCCTCTAATACAGCTTCTTCATCCGCCGTCGGCGCTAGCGATGCATCCACCGTCTCGCTCGCCGCCCACAATCGCTTCGAACCAACCGCTCGCACCGACCGGATCCAGACCATGGAGCTCGGCGAATTGCGCAAGAAAGCCACGGCCCTCACTCGCGACCTCGCCGCTGCCCAAGACGCCCTCTCTGCCGCCAAAGAAGAGTCCGAAGGCTGGGCATCTGAATGCACCGGGCTGCAGGAACAGCTTGCGTCGCTCAAATCCGCTCACCAGGCCGCGAGCGAACGCGAGGCTCGAACACGTACCGAACTGCAGGTGCGTCTCAACCAGTACAAGATCGAAGCCGATGATCGCGCGTGGAAGTTGCTGGCGCAGCGTCGACAGGCGTGTCTCATCGATGTCGCGCTGCAACACGCCAAGAACGAAGCCACGTACCACGAAGGAAGATACCACGCCACAGAGTCCGAATTGGAAGGTCAGAAGGACGAACTTCGCATCCGTCTCATGCTCGAGAAGAAGCGCGCGGATCTGCTCGCCATGCATGTCAAGGCGTCCCTTCGCGATGGAGCACGTCTGAAAAAGAGGCTCAGTGTCAAGTCTGCTGCGCTGCTCGAGCTGCAGTCCGAGAACCAGAGCCTGGCAGAGCAACTGCAAGACGCGCGTCATTCCCGACGTTCAATCGGAGGCGACAGTGGCGACACAGCAGCGCTCAAACAACAGCTCGAAGAAGCACAAGCCGAGATCGAAACGCTCAACGAGCGCGATGCTATGATGGCTGAGACGCGCAAAACATGGAAGGTGGAGCGAAAGCAACTTCTGGCCCAGGTGGAGCAGCTATCTTCTTCAGCACCCGTCGCCATTGCTTCCAAGACGGTCGAAGCACCAAAAACGGCCAAGCCGACCAAATCACTCGTGTCCGCCGCGACGAGCGCTGCGCAGATGCTACCGCCTTCTTCGCCCGTCTATGCAAAGAAAAAGAGACCCATGCAGGGCGCATCGGAGCTCGAGCCGCCTTCGGAAGATGAGGCAGATCGTCGTGCTGTCGCAGCAGCTACAGCGATCGCTCGTAAGCCTGCTAGCACGGCTGCGAGCAAGACGAGTGCTCCTCTGGTGCCGTTTGCCCAGCTCTCCAAGCCTGCCGCTGCGGCCGCCAATGCGAAAAAGACTGTCAAGCCGGCATCCCAGCCCGTCGCTGCCCCGCCGAAGCCGAAAAAGTCGAGCAAGAACTGGCGCGACGAAGTCGCCATCACCGACTCGTCCGAATCCGACTCCGATTCCGACGGTGGCGCCAAACGCAAGTCCAAAGCCACCAAGAAGAGCAGCAGCAGCGCTGCAACCAAGCGAACTTCGAAATCCACCGCCTCTGCCAACACAGCGGCAGCAAAGAACAAACCGTCCATGCCGGTTGGATACGACGATCTCACCGTCGATCCTTCGGCCACGCCCATCATTCGATCTACCAAACGCATAGCTCAGCAGGATAGCGACGACGACGACGATGCAGGACCGCTCGACTCGAGTGTGCTTGGTGCCAAATTTGGTCGTGATCGTACGAATCTTGCGACCAGGTCGCTGGGGACCAAGTCGAAGCTTGGCAGTAGCAAGCCTACCATCGCGGCTACGGCCAAGGCGGCGGATGGAGGGGAGGGGGGCAAGAAGAAGAAGCGCAAGCTGCTGGGTGGCGGCGCTGGCGCCATGCAGTGGAGTGACGGCGGCGGGCTGGCACCAAATTTTGACATCCCGCTCGAGCTGTCGCCGATCAAAGGAGGGGCCAAGGTAGGCAACGCCGGCGGTGGAGGAGCAGCTGCCTTCTTGACCGGATTCGGGATGCCTGCGAGGAACCCTTTCGCCTGATTCGGACCACATACATTATCTTTCCCTTTGCTCCCAAGGCATGTGCACTGTACACAAAACAGCTATTCTACATACGCACTCTCCGGGCATACAGCATATGCTCTTTGATCCATAGTTGTCGCTGGCAACACTGTCAATGCGAGTTTTCTGCCAAAAAGCTTTGTTTCGATCATCGACTTTTTACTCGCATTGCGTGAGTGTGCGAATGCTCGCGCGTCTGAAAGGAATACATCTTTGTCAAGCAGCCCCGGAACAACCGGATGCAAATACCTCGCAAGTGGAATCGATTCGCTACTTCCTTCACCCGTCCGTACTCAGCTCAAAATTCGCTCTCTATCCATCATATTCGTAAATGTGATTCTGAGTTGTACCGTAGTTGCCATTGCGTGAGAGAAAGAGTAAGAGATACGTAAAAGGCGTTACTGAGTCATTGCAAAGATGAGGTTTTCTTTGGGGGTTCTTTCTTTTGGAGTCGCTTTCATGTGGTTTTTCAAGCCGTGTAGCCAGCAGCGACAATGTTGGCCTGGACCGAGTCTTCGGTGTTGTCGTCAGGGTAACCGGTGGTCATGACACCTTCGTAGAAGGTTCCTACACCGCTGTTGCTGTTGTCACCACCGATACCCAGGATGATGGCGCCCTCTTTCTGCATCGGGTAGTATCCGTCGGGTCTCTGGCCACTGTAGAAGGTCGACAAGCTGCCACTTTGCGAATCACCACCGCGGATCGCCCAGAGGTTGCTCGAATCGCCCTTGACAAAGCCAGAGACGAATCGCGAGGTGATCGAAGGGTCCTGGTCATTGACTTTGGGGTCGTAACCGCTGAAAAGTCCGTTCTCCAGATCGGCCATCACCCAAGGACCGTTTCCGGAACCAGAGCCCCAGTAGGTGCTGTCGCCAAAGTAGACAGCTTCCATGTGTCCAGCTCCCGTGTCAGTGTTGGAAGTCTCTGCATTGCCGTAGTCGAAGCAGCAACCATCGTTGTAGTGTGTACCGTCGAGAACGGCGTACATGCCTTCGGGATCGTTGCCGGTAGCGATACCGTTGGTGTTGTCGTTGCGGTAGCCGACCTTTTCTGCGTAGACACCGTACACTTTGGCACCGTTGAGGTAGACGGGAGCGGCGTCAGCGACGGCAAGCTGGTCTCCTGAAGCAGCTCCTCCATCCGGTGCGAGCGTGAGGTGGTTTCCTTGTCCCGACTGGTCAAAGATCTCCTGGATGTAGCAAGTGGTTCCAGCACAGAAGTTGTCCTGGTCGCCCGAGTTGGCAACGCCACCAGCGGTAACGGGGTAGATGTTCTGCACGGAATTGTCCGATGAACGGATGACCGAGTAGAGCGGGTCGGCGAAAGCAGCATAGAGCGCACGCGTGGTCGAGTGAGCTGCGACACAAGGGAAGCCTCCAGCGGCATAGATATCACACGGTCCACCGGCATCGCGCAGGGACAAGGTAGGAACGGCGTAGGCTCCAGTAGCCAATGTAAGAGCCGAGAGGAGAGCTGCTTTGTTGAAGGCCATCTTGCTCAAGTGGACAGAATCGATGTGCGAGAGCAGCTTTGGGAGAGAGGATAGGATGAGGCTAGGTAGCGTCAGATGTGCTGAGGAGATGGTGTTTCCACTTAGACTTTTGCGTGCAAAACACCGGCCTTATATGCGTTTTCGAGCATTGCATCCCTTGGCTCGACAAGGCTGTCGTAACCCCACTCGTTCGTTTCGTTTGGTCTCACCCCGTCCGTTGCTAGCTGCACGAGGCAAGACACACCCACCCGCCTCTACCACTCTACTGGACAGGCTTCTCAGAGCACACAACAAGTCGTTCTACCACTGTCTCGGAAAACGAGTCTGTAAAGAACCCTGATCTGCACCCTCTTGACCTTACCCCACATCATGCGGCAGCATCCTTGTCACCCCTGCCCCGCAAAAGAGATCTCCGAGCGCCGGAAAAGAGATGTCCGAGCTGCCGCCTTTGCCGCGACGATGACGGAGGGCAGCGGAGCTGACGATTCGAAAATGACATGCGACTATCCCCTCAGAGCTTTGGCGGGACAGGCGTGGTGAACGGCGGCCACTTCAGGCTAACGTCAACACTTGTAGTGGCTTGGTGAAACAACCTCGCGTCCTTTGACGGCTTTCTTCTTCTTCTGCAGAGACTCGACACAAGCGGTGCTCTGTCTCGGTAGACGAAACCCGCACGTTCCTAATTTCGCCCTGGTCCTGGCAGCTCTTTGCAGCCGAGCTGGGATTCGCGGCTTACCCGTTCCGCCACACATGGTTCTCGACTTGCTCGACACGACATCGACCACACTTTTTAGATTCTCTCGAGTACTGTTTTTGTGTCATCAAAGGCGTGTCGTAAGAGAAATATTGGCACCGCACGGTACTAGCTTGGTATAGGAGCGTCAACGTGACCCATGACCCACCCACCTCGTTGCGCCCAAGAACAGATGGCCGAAGCGATTCGGCGCAATTTGACACCTAAGCGAGAGCCTATACATGCAAGGTCCACCTCTCTCTTTTCATCTCGCTCTATTGCTTGCAAAGGTTTTTTTTTAGTGCCGGAAATCTCCTTTTCTTCGCCCAACCCCGCAAAAACCGTGCTTGCCGCCTGGCCCCCCCGCTTTTGGCCCCCCGCCCGGCGATCTGTCTCAATTCATGCCGTGGTCGTACATGTCGCCGATGCACACTCTCCCCCTCCCGCACACCATTGTCGGCAACAAGCTACAATATGCCGCCCCAGCCGTCATCCTCCGCGCTGCCGCCGGGGTGGTTGTGCCAAGCGCGCCGAGTTCAGACCTCGGACAGCTCAGCGTCTTGTATGTGTTCTAACTCCGCCCTTGTTTTGCCCCCACACTAACGCAATAGTGTGCATTGCCGTTGCGAGTAGTACACCGACCACATTTGGAAAGTTGCGCATGCTTGTTTTCGACCAAATAGTGTGCATCATCACGCATGACAACAACCAAAGGTTTTCGATTTTGCCCCGCAAAACCAATCGAATCAATCGAACAACCCCTTCTTACCCCTTGTAATCCTGGTACCATTTTACCGTTGGTATCACAAGCGTGACCAATGTAACGCCGTCGCCTCCAGTCGTTGCGCTATGGGTTCCAGTCCTCGCATCGCATCGTGTTTCCCCTCTGGTCGCGCTCTCGCTCGTTTCGGTCATCTTTTCTGTCAATGACCTCTCGATGCTCGACTTGCATCAACTTGGCAGCTCTGCGATCTGCGAACACAGTGTACAGTGCGGCATGAAAACCCACCCAGACAGAAGGATTCCCGAGCAACCGGTAGATTCTGTCATGCTCCACACAAAAACATCGGAGAGACAAGCTCCGCTATGGCCCGTCCCCCCAAAATGGCATCTTTTCATGCGCTGAGCTTGGGTCTCAGTGTCAACTCTTTCATGCATTCGATCGGAGTTCTGGCGGAGCGGCAATCTTCTTTTTCCCAACTCCCCTTGCCGCCGCTGCAAAAGTAACGTTTGATCATGGTGCACGACGTCGACAGGATCAAAGCAATCTTCTCATAGCAATGGAATGAGATTGCCGTCTGTTTGGTCTTCCCTTATTTGCGGTCTGCGTCTATATAGGATTTGGACAGTCGGGCCATGGATCGCAGTGATGGATCAACTGCACCAGATGTGTTGGGTTGACGTGCTGATCTGGAGGGAAGAACATGCTCCAATCGCTGAGACGACGTTCTTGTTCTTCTCGTCGTCTTGAATCTGCGTTCAAAGTCTTGCAAGCTGTACCACCGCCAACCTGTACTTGTGTGTCTGGCTGTTCTTGGCGCCGATCATGATTATGCTGTAGCACTCTGGACCACCAACCCTCCTTTGTCAGCCCGATCGCCTTCCTACTCACCGGAGTCCATTTACCCATCTCCACCCCACACTCCACCAACTCCCCTTCGCCCACTTTGCCATTCACTAGCATGACCCTCACCCTTTCGTCTCCGATCCGATCCACCGCTCCAGCAATCGTCTTTGTCCTCTCGAATCGTCGCATCCTACTCCCAGCACTGGCTGCATCAAATACGATTCGAATCAAAAGCGTTTCCAGTCGCGGTGCCTCGGAGCGCGAGAGGATACGCCGAAGCATGTGTTCGAGCTTATCATCGTCGAGCAGGTGACCGGGATAAAAAGTGAGGGTGATGAGTCGAAGTGTTCGGATGGAAGAGAGCAAGGGTTGTATGAACGGTTCTAGGGTCGCTGTGCATAGGTGGTAGGCGTAGATCTCTCTATTGCGTCGAGAAGAACGTCGCTCTTTGTCCGAAATCAGCGCATCAGATGAAGTGATTGAGGTTGGATCGAGTGTTCGTGCTGTGCTGATGGTATCTGCCGAGTCGTCGCGTGTCAACGCTGCTTCGCCATGTCGAGGAGAAGCATGAGCCATGGCCGCCAACCTTTCTTGCGCGTCTTGCATATCCCACGGATCCAGATCTCCCTCTGAAGGTCCGATGCTGCCATTGACTGCCGCGGTTATGGCTCCACCACCATTGACCGCAGAAGATGCTTGACTCCGGCTAGCGACAGGAGACGATCTGCGTTGACGAGAGTAGAGCGTCTGCCATGCCGGCTCGTGAGGTCGATCTATCCTAGGATCACCGCTGCTCACCCACAGCTGGTGTGATGAACGGCTTGGCAAAAACGGTCCTGCAACAGCTTGTTGATGGGGAATCAATATGCTGGCCGAAGAGGTTGATGGTAAGGATGTTGCAAAACCGGGTGTATGCGCTGTGTCGTTGGCTTCTTCGAGGTCGCTGCTATCGCTATCGACATCGCTCGCGCTACTACTCCGTTCAGGATCACTTACTTCCTCCATCAACTGTTCTTCGGCCCAGTACACACTTACACTTCGATACCTCTTTTCCCGTTCTCCGCTCTGCTTCTTACGCTTTCTTTCTTTACCCTTGGTCTTGGGTCGAGACGCATAAGCATGTCCTACAACAAACCCGCCCGAACACTCTTGGTACCAAGCCGCTTCCTCCAACCTCCATTCCACCGGGTCCACGTTCATCCCGCCCCGTTCCAATCCAGTCAGATTCCCCAACCATGCTCTGTCCACCTTGCGCAACCATTCGTCCTTCGTTGTCGCGCCAAAGAAAGCCAACCCTGCTCTCGTCGACTCCAAGGTCAGCGTTCGAAGCAGCAAAGGCTGTGTGATCGAAAAGAACAACTTGGACACATAAAGAAGCGAGCTCACCCACGACCAAGCCGATGAATACGATGATCGTAATGGAGTACTGAATGGCGACGATGCAGCGACAGTAGACGAATTGATCCGGCGCGAAGTAGGTGTCGAGGTGAGGATCGATAGCTCGATGATGTACGCTAGGATCTCGGCTGGCAGGCGTATGCCCATGTTCGAAAGTGGTGGATCGCCCATGACGCCTCCATCACCCCCCTCCGCTAAGTCGAGCGCTACCATCAGATAGCGCTGTCAAATATGCAGGGTCCCGCAGTAGATGACGAGCGAGCAAGCTGAAACGACAGTATGGTGATGGCGTACAATTCAGCCTTGAGGGACGTGCGCGGCGGGGTTGAAAGAATACAGCCTTTCTCTCCTCCACCTTTTGACACCCAAACCCCGCCCTTTTCCCGTTATCTTGCCTGCAGAAAAGCATCAGACCCCACCCATTACGATCATGCACGGCGGTACAGTACAAACATCACTACTTGGCATTGTCAAATTTTCAGATTGTTTTTCTGTCCATTCTCTGGATCACCTCGTCACAAGTTCGAGCTCTGGAATCGATACGCCAAAGGCAAGGCAGCCGGATTGTCCGTCGTGCTCAACAGATTCACCACGTCCTTGTACGTCTTTGCATACTTTTCCCAATGCTTGTAGAACCGAGCTAGCGGTTCTGCTGTCGCCTCCATCAGAGCCGGTTCTGGCGCCCTACCCCTGACCCCACCCACCTGCTTCCATCTCTCGGTCTCCAACAATACCTGGTCCTGGAACCTCGTCCTGTTCTCCACAAATACGTAGATCACCGTCGTCAACTGCGAGTGCAGCTCGAGATACCTCAGATCGGTAAACATGAGCTCCTTTCGCGTGGTGTTGAGGAACGCAAAGTGGTCCTTCATGAGTTGGTCGACGGTTTTCACGTTGCTGAGCTTGCGCTGCAATTCGAGGTAGTTGGGCTCGACCACTTCCATCAGTTGGAAGGCGAGGAGCTGCTGGACGAAAAACATCATTCGAGAACGCAGCATGAACACTTTTTGCTTCCACTTTTCCAGAGCCGGATGCGTGTGTTGCTTCCAAAGCGGATTGGAAGAGTGGTCCGACCACAGTTCGGAGAGCGATCGTTCGAGCGTCTTGAGATGGAACAGTCCTCGAGAGACGAATTGATATCGAAGAATGTTTTTGCGACTGATCACCAGCGATACGGGGAATTTGACCGCCACATCGAATTGCAGCAATGTGACAGCGGGCACGAAGGTCTCTTTACCCGAAGATCCGGCTGCCGCCGCCGCCGCCGCATTCGCCTGTGCCATCTTGGTGGCCTCGATACCGCCTTTGGTCTCAGCAATACGCTTGAGCTGATCATAAGCGCCTTCGGACGCCAGGACGATGCGCACATCTTCGCGGTACGGATCCTCGAATCCAACCGTGCTGCTCGAGCCCAGCACGGCACCGAGATGCGTTTGCAAACGCTGCTGCACTGTTTCTCTCGTCTTGGTTGGCGACACCTTTTTGACCAGCTCGTGTGCCGACTGCTCCAAAAACGACGAGAGGAAATCCGATTCGGAAAAGAAGAAAAAGTGTTTGAGCGAACGCAAACGTTCCAAAATATGCTGGTCCCCCAACAAGAGCTTGAGCAACGCCGAGTTAGCTCGCTGGTAAGCACCTTCGATGCGGCGGAAGAAGGACTCGTCGTTCATTACTACCACAGCGGCCACCGCTGCTTTTGCTGGTCTAGGATGGCTTTCGCATTCAGCTGCTTTGTCTGGATCCGAGGGCACCTCGAGCCCACACTCTCGAATCACGTTGAGGTATTTACCCGCCAACAGGATCTTGTGTTTCCACGGCTCGAGGAAGGATGGAATCTTAGCGCCGCCTGTAAGAATGCCTCTTGGGTTCTCCTCCTCATCTTCCAGCTCGACGTCCAAATCGAGCCCGAGTTGACGTTGACGTTCGCGCTTGGCGATTGTGGTTTCGTCGCGCAGCGTGTAACGCGTTTCCCAGTACTCATCGGTAGGATCTGACTCGAGAGCGGCGCGAGTGACTTTGGCATCCTCCATCACCATAAACTCTTCGTAGGTATCGGAAAGGTCGCCGGTGGTGATCCACTTGACGAGCGTTTGTGCATATGGTTGGGAAGCGCGCTGGAAGAGAGTGGTGAAGAGTGTGCGTGCTTTTGGATCGCCGCTCATCCGCGTGATGCGATCCCAGAGCATCGACAGCACTTCACCTCCTTTGGCGATCCCCCCCTCAATACCTTGATCGTCGGGATCGTCGAGTCCTAGCAATGCGCGACGCTCACGCTCCAAAGCCGAAGTACCGCTGATGTCGGATCCACCGTCCCCGTCAGACGAGTCGTCGTCGTCTTCGTCGTCGAACAGATCCGCATGCGAGATGCCAACAATCTCGTCGGTCAGCGCGCGAACCATGGCGAGCGTACGTGCCGTCTCTTGAATCCACATGAAGAGCTTCTGCAGGCTGAACGAGGTCGATGAAGCCATCTGATGCTCGAGCTGCACCACAAGAAGCTCATAGTCGTGCAAAAGATCACGGATGGCCGCGCAGAGAGCGTGATTGACGGTACCGTACTCGAGGCCAGAGTCGGTTTCGATGAAAGCGTAGATGGCAGTGTAGTCGGTGGCGAGCGGAAGGATGCGGTCGACAAGGTCGCGGAGAGGAGCATCAAGGGCAGCATCGATAGTGAAGTGAGCGCCTCGCAGACGATGCGCAACATCTTCAGGATTGTAGGTGGATGCGTAGGCGATGTACTGTCCTTCGATGCCCAAGAGAACGAAAAGCAGGTCTTCGAGGATGAGCGCCTCTTGCAAATCCCGGTCGACGAGTGCGAGCGGAACAAAGGCTGGATCGTCGCTATCTGCTGCAGCTGCGGCTGACCCTGATCGTGGCGCGGCTGCTTCGCGAGGTGCTGGTGTGATTGTCGCTGAGGAAGCAGGAGGCTGGCTAGACGATCCAGCCTGGTCGAGCTGAGGCTGAAATCGCTGAGAAGGTAGTCGGGGTTCTGATGGCGCGATTGCAGCTGAGGCTATTGTGGGTCCGGATGTCGCGCGCGAAGTGGCAGCATTGTTGGCGGACGAGATGGTGCGCGTCTTTGCCTTGCGCGGGGTTGGCTGAGGCACCCGCCTGTTGAGTGGATTGAAAACGAAACTTCCTTCGTTCAGAAAAGAATCGACGGGCGCGATACCTTTTCCCTTGAGAGACTTGGCAGCGGCAGCGGCAAGGGCGGCACCATCAGGACCCTTACCGGCACCCTGCGTGAGGCCTCTGGAAACGGGAGCCTTGCCGAAACGACGAAGGTGATATTCGGTGGTGGACTTGCTCTCGGGCGCGTTAGCAGCATTGTCGTCCGCTTCGGCGATGACGTAGGAAGCCGTTGTACGATGCCCACCTTCTCCAAGCTCTGGGATGCCCTCTATGCGGTGTGATGCAGCTGCCAAAGGCTCGTTGGGATCCGATGCGCCCCAGGATGCCATGGCAGATTGACCGGTCGATTTTTCGACGGATAGAAGACGTTTCGACATCTTGTCAAAAGCCTTTGCGCTCAGATTGAGATGATTCTTCTTCCGCATGGACCGACCGACCGGGGTGGCTGGCACCACGGGCGGCCTTGAGCCGCTGGTTGTGCGCGCGCTCGACATGTTGTTGACACGCCTCTGACGTGCCTACGGCCGGTCGTGCTGTTCGTAGCAGGCTCGTGTAAGGAACGGCGATACGATGGTGGGGGATCTATCGAACGATCCGAAGCGTCTTCCACGTCAGACGTAAAGGAACGGGTAGTCTTTCCGGAGAGTCTGTTCGCGATAATACTGCGAGAATGAAGGGTATAGGCGGGCGAAGGATGGAGATGATGATGGCGATGAAGCAATCTCAAGGTTGTCGCAAATTAGTTGAATGCGAGACCGAGAGAGACAGGTGTTGGTCTGTGAGGAAACGGCTCCCCGCGAGCACCCAAAAATGCGTTTCTCGAATGTTAACACGATTGAACGAGGAGCGCGACGCGACTCGTCTGCCAAAACCAAGCAAGCAACACAAGACAGCAGCGACACTCAGCAGCGGCTTCTTTTTTCTTCTCTTTCTGACTTTTTAGCGATGTGACAGGCGTCGTGTTGATTGCCGCCTTGCATCAGGGCCCTACCGATTTTCGGCCCTTCCGACGATCAACTGTAGCGCCGGCCATGCGAACGCCGAGCTTATGTCGACTGAATCTTTGTAGTGGTCAGCATGGCGGCAATCATAGAAAGCGGCCGGCATAGCGCCCGAAGCCAAGAAGCCTATCGGTGATCATACAAAAGCTGTTGGGAAGCACCATCTTCCTGTGGCTCAGGTGCTTGAAAGCAGCAAGTGAGCGCGTATTCACGGGCGACTGTATGTCTGCCTGTGTAGATGGGCGATGCTGGTTGGACCCTTGTTTCGGCAAATCCGTAGTAAGCTGAGTCGCAGCTCAAAAGCTGCCCGATGTTTCTTCGATTCTTTCAACCCTTCCGACTCTTTGCCGACGACGTCCTCAATATCGTATTGCACTCTTGGCACCTACATCTTGTCACATTCCCCCTTAGGTTAGCTTGGGCCATCTTGAGCTTGCTTCTGGTATTCCATCGCGCCACCACCTCCAGTACCAGCGGTCACTCCTCCACAACGCTACAACCTTTGCGACCATGTCGCAACCCACCGACCGTGAGCTGGCCAAGCAGGTCCGCTCGATCATCGTCAAGGCATATGAGACCAACAGCGTCGCGTAAGCCATACAGCTCCCTCCTACCTCGTCTTGATAACTCTCTTGCTCGCTCACACTGATGCTCGTTTTTTCTTCTATACTGCTGAGACAGCTCCCACACTAAACGTAGTATCCGAGAGATGCTCTCCGACCATTTTGGGGTCGATCTCGAACCGGTCAAGAAGAAGATCAATCAGATGATCGGGGCCGAGAACGATCTCGTGAGCGCAAACATCAACAAAGAGAAGGCTTCTGGCTCTCGTTCTCCCTCTCCGGCCAAAGTCAGCAAGGTTAAGTCGCCATCCAAAGCAATTGCTTCCTCTCCAAAGACCAAGTCCTCCCCCCAGGCCAAAGCGTCGTCTAAGACGCAGACGGGCAGACCCAGAGCGAACAAGGAGGCAAAGGCACGAACCAACCGCAGAGCACCCTCCTCGGACGTCTCGGACGTCGAAGAACCGTACGTCCCCATTGACGCGGTTGACGCCACCACCACTAGCTCAGGCGTTTCCGCCTCTGAGCCCGAGTTCAGCGAGCTTGAAGACGACACTTCGCACTCAGGCAAGAAGATCAAATCCACCAACGCCAAATCCAATACTGCCAAAAAGTCGTCTTCCACACGCAAGACTCCTGCATCTACCACCGGCGGCGGAAGCGAGGCGGAACAACGTCTCACGCGGCTCAAAAAGCTAGTATCAGAATGCGGCGTTCGCAAACAGTGGAAGAAGCTCTACCTCGATGCCGGCGTCTCGGACACAGATTATCGAGGCCAATGCATCGTCGTCCAAGGCGTGTTGAAAGATCTAGGTATGATAGGAAAAGGCTCGGTGGAACAGGCCAAGAAAATTCGAGACCAACGCGAGTTCGCAAATGAGCTCGCCGAATTGCAGGAGAATGAGGTACTGGACACTGGAAGAAAGGGGAGGAGCACCAGGGGTGCCACAAGGGCAAGGCGGGTAACAGTCGACTTGACGCCAGACGATGACGACCACGACGACCAGGCGAGCGAGTTCGAAGCAGCAGACACGTCTACCAAGAAACGAGGCAAAAAAGTCGTCTCCGACTCGGAAGATGAGAGCCAAGACCAACGCCCAAGAAAAGTATGTTCGATTCACTGCTATCCGTCTCTTCATTCTCAAAGCCAGTCCAACGTGGAAGCTAACGTCTTCCTTCTTTGCCTCTACATCTCCTGTCCACACGATACAGAAGAGCTTCAAATCATCCCTAGCCAGCTCCGCTGCCGACCTCAACTCTGATTCCGACTCCGACTGAGCCTTGCAACTGCATCATTCTGCAACATGATCAAAGCATATATCCGATACGACTCGATCATGCATTCACTCGCTCCAAATTGAGGTTTGAATCGATTGTGCTATTCATTCACAATAAAGCATGCTTCAGAGTACAAGTGGAATTTTTGTTGTTGTCATAGACATCTCGGTCACAAGCAGCGACTAGGCGCTTTCCACATCTGCAGTACCCAACCGCGTCGGGTTGCGATCCTGCGACGGCGTACCAGTGCCCGCCTTGGCATCGACCTTCTTATCGTCTCCATTCGACTCGGTGGGCGAAAGGTCGCTTGGGTTGGTACCGACGGCCGAGTCATTGTCCATCTGACGACTCTGGTCGATGAGCAGACGCTCCTGCTGGGTCATGTAGGTGGTCCACTGGCGTGTGGGGACGCGCGCCTCGAGCATCTCGTTGATCTCTTCGAGCGAGCGGCCGAAAGTTTCGGGGATGTAAAAGTAGACAAAAGTCATGGCGATGAGCGTGCCGACACCGTAGATCCAACCGATCTGAGCACCGAGCCCGGCATTGTAGAAGAGGTAAGGCAGGGTAAAGGTGACAGCCCAGGCGATGATCCAGAAGCAAGCGGTGCCGACCGACATGATCTTGCTGCGGTTCTTGCCGACAGCCAGCTCCGAGGCCACGACCCAGGCGAGCGGGCCCCATGCCAAGTTGAAGAAGAAAACGTAGATGCAAATCATGGCGGCAATGGCGCGCCCCTCAGTGACAGTAATGACGCCTGGGTAGGGGAGCGAGTAACCGGTTGGAGGGAGACCCTTGGTGCC
Source organism: Mycosarcoma mackinlayi (assembly GCA_928852645.1). Lineage (NCBI taxonomy): Eukaryota > Fungi > Basidiomycota > Ustilaginomycetes > Ustilaginales > Mycosarcoma > Mycosarcoma mackinlayi. The sequence continues at coordinate 65,356 of CAKMXS010000028.1, read as the reverse complement.
GATACCAGCGACGACAAACAGCGAAATGAACATAGGCACCGAGGTCGTGAGGATGAGCGTTCGACGGCCGAAACGGTTGACGAGAAGGAACGAGCAGAGAACACCGACCACCTCGATGACGTCGACAATGATGGTGATGATAAAGGCGTCCTTGAGTCCTACAGCAGTCATGAAGGTGACCGTGTACGAAAAGATGAACTGGACACCTCCAATCTGCTGGCCGATCAAGATACCCAGAACGCAGGCAAACTTGCGCAGCTCAACACCGTGCATGAGCGACTTCCATCCACCTTCGCCCGAAAGCTCGAGCTCGTCGGCACGGGCCTGGCGGAACGATTGGTACTCGAGAGCGATGACCTTGTCGCGCACATCTTCGTGCTGGCCCTTGTTGACACGCTTGAGCGCAGCGAGCGCCTTTTCGTCGCGGTTCTTCTGGATGAGCCATCGTGGTGACTCGGGAATGATAAATTGACTCGTGAAGAGGATGGCAACAAAGAATAGGTTGAAGATGATGGGGATGCGGTACGACCAGGTCGAGTCAATGTCCTTAGTTCCCTGCGCAATGCAGGCACCGATCACCTGGCCGATAGCGAGCATGAGTTGCCACGACGAGACCACCGCACCACGGATCGCTGTCGGAGAAATCTCCGAGAGGTACAATGGTGTACAATTTGAGACGATGCCTACTCCCGCACCAAGTACTCCTCTGCCGAGGGTGAGGAGAGCTTTGGAGCCAACAGTAACGAGCTGAAGGATGACACCGATGGTGACGAGCGTGCAAGCACCAAAGAAGCCGCCGCGTCGGCCGACGTAGTCACCGAGAGGCGCGGCGATGAGGGAACCGACGACTTCACCGGCCTGCACAATAGAAGCGTAGAGCGACTGATCGTTAGAAGGGATCTCGTATCCACCGGTGGCAGGGTTGACGACACCGAAATCGCGCTTAAAGCGCTCCATCTCGAGGATACCTGTAAAGTAGGTACCATCGTAGCCGTAGAGGATGGCACCAATGACGGCGAGCGAGCAGAAGAAGACGGGACGGACGTTGGCTTTGGAGAGAAGCTTGGTCTCGCCGACGGTCACGCCGTTGGGCGAAGATGCTGGAGCGGCACCACCCATGGTTGCGATGAGATGCTCTACCGTTGAGCTAGCTGTGTGCGATTCAGCCAGCCAGTTCTCGCCAAAGGTCAACAATGGAGGCGCGGACGGAACGCGGCTCAAGGATGGAAGGACGGAGAAAGAGACGGGAGATGAGAGGAGAGGGGAGGGGAGGAGAATGTTTGTGGCAAGGGGAGAAGCAGACCGTCCAAAGAAAGTTATATATCACAGGAGGGCGACGGACGGCACAAGGGTTCCGAATCGGAGAGTGCGACGGCCAAAAAAAAGCTGAGGGTCGAAAGCGGAGAGTAGGCAGTCGGTCAATTCTCACTGTGCTGGCTAAGACGAGCAAGCCATGCGGTTCATCCGTCCTGTCGCTCAAGGAAAAAGCGGGGAGGTCAATGATGCTATCCCACTTTGCTCAAAAGCCACAAGTAGGCGTGCAATGCAGGCGAGGTGGGGAGAGCTGTTCCGCCTGGCTCGAAGCCGCTCAACGTCGGAAGGCCCGGTTGCAGCGTGGGGGGTTTGTTGCCTGAAGCGATTGTGACAGAGTGCGGGTTTGTAAAGCTGCGGTCGACAAACGGACTTTCGGTCAAAGCTAGAGAGCGACAGAGGCTCGCGATCAGTGACAAGAACGCATGTTGGGACCCATTCTCGTCCATTTAGGAAACAACACACCTCCAGTCCTTGGCGCTGTCGCCCGCTCTGGAGCAAACTCGGCATGCGCAGTCCACCCGCAGCCGAAGCCTGCAACAAGCGAGCACCGGGGAGCAGATCCTTTCCCCCGTCTTGTCGCCAACCACACAGCATGGCCACTGGACCCTATTGTTCTTCCAAACGCTCGTCTTTCTCTGCTCTCTTGCAAGAAATTGTGTGTGTATGTGTGTGGGTATCATTGTCAAGGTCACGAGCGACCGAGCCCGACCGGCGTGCTTCATTGAAGGCACTGTATGCTCAGCGGGTCAAGCCGGTTCCCTTCTTGCTCCTTCATCTCGACATCGGCGCATCGCTCAACTCCCGCAACCAATTGGATGCGGGGACGATGAACTTGCCATCGCAATGTGACGGCATCATACACTCACCCGCACCGGCGACCCACGGCGCCTCATCGTAACCACGCCCCCCGCACTATGAACTCACAGTCTAGCGCGAGGTGCGTTGCAAGGACGCTACGGTTTGGCTTTGACTCGATGCGCGGCCGTGGTGCAGTCAAACTTTGTACATTGTTACGACGAGATCGACCGAAAGTACCAGAATCCACGCTTGCAGAGCAGAGGCAGAGCGATGGCTAAACTTGTACAGGGATATGCGCGCTTGTTGGGTTAAGCGAGCGAGAATTCTGTCCTGTCTCTCCGAAAATCCCCCGAGGCGGCCGTATGTGCAGGTGGTTTCCGAAACCTTTCCTATTAGGCGTCGAGCTCACTTTGGATCGCATTGGTGCTCTTCATGCCTACCTCAATCTTCGCGCCCACAAACAGCAACCATGTTGGTTCGAAAGAACCATGCGTTCAGTGAGACAAGAGGATCTGCGGAACAAAGCATCACGACGTCAAATTGCAACAGCGGAGTTGAATCCCTCAACCGCGGAGAATTTTTATCCATAAACGGCGGGCGGCTCATGTGTGTGTGTGTGTGTTTTTGTGCGCCGCTGTGGTATCCCACAAAACAAAATCGCGCAGAGTTGCACCGAATTTGCACCTTCGCTTAGAAGCAACATGCGCTCGTGCAGGCAGGCCAGCCAAATTCGAAGTGGATGAAAAAGGTGTACATACGTCACATGGGATCCTCGCCCAAATTGTTCATCGGTGTGTGGCCGCTCGATCGAAACTTTTCTCCCCTTCACAGAATCGATGCCATCGAATCATTGCTTTCGTCGAGAGATCGGGATGGTGCGATCCTTCGATAAGGTTTGCTGCTGATGCCCCAGTGCCTGTGCAACGATTGTGTGCTACAAACGCAGCTGCAATCAATATCGACACTGTCGACAGTTGCGACGATACGATCCCGTTGACAGCCGGACAACTCTCGGTGCCAGCGTCCTTCAAGAAGCAATGCAGGGTGAACAGAACCGCATGGCATGATGCCGAGCAGTTTGGATCGGCGAAACTGTTGTTGCTCGGCATGCAAAGCCGCTGCTTGGGTTGCACCCTCGCGGGTCGAGCAATTGTGCGGGGACGGATCCCCACATGGTCTAGCTCAAGATGAGTTCACGCTACTGCATCGAAAGGATCCACGCGCAAGACCGTCGAGGTTCTTTGGTGAGAGAGTCTCGTGTGTGGGGGTCGCAAACAGCTGTTGCAAATGCAGGAGAAGGGGGGAACGAGCGTCGCCACCCATCGGATGCAGTGGGGCCAGAATTGCAAGAAGGGCCAATGAGGAGCCCCGCTGCATCTCTCTCGCCGCTTCTGTAGAACCCACCTCGCCTTCCTTTCAAGGCTTTCACCGGCGTGCTCCACGTTGGCAATGCCACGCCGCAAATCTTTGAACTCATCTTCACAGTACATAGGAAAAAAAACGGACTTTGCAAGGCAGCTTGGCAAGGTTGAGCATTCCAAGCTGCATACACAGTCTCTACCCCGACGCAGACCCCCAAACCCTAACTGTCCCATCTGCACCGGCACTGACCATCTCGTGGCCGTCCTGAGGATTGAACTCTACCCACAAGATCGGCCTGCTCTTGCCGCAGCCCGCCTGTTCGCCCTCCTTGGCCCCAACACTCACTCTCTCGGCACTGACCATATCCCATCCTGACAGAGCTCCCCGTTCATCGCCCACCACAACGCCATCCTCCTCGCCGTTGAATACGGCTCTACACCGATACTCTCGATGCTCATGCCCTCTGTAGCTCTGCAGCAACGTTCCATCTCTTGTATCTAGCAGCCTCACTGTGGAATCTAGTGTGGCGATGAGCATCGAAGTCTCCAACTTGGAAGGGTGGATGCTGGTGATGGCGGCTGGGAACGTGTCGCTTCGCAACTGGCCGGCGCGCAAATCATAGCACCGAGCAACGCCGTCGGCCGAACCCGAGTAGATCTTGTTCGCTGAGACGTGCACAGAGGTGATGGCGTCTGTGGCATCCGATAGCTCCATGATTGGCCTCCACGCTCCTTGCGCCCTCAAATCGTACGCTCTGACCGTACCGTCCAATCCTCCAGCAACAACGACGCTGCCATCTGCATCCTTCCCACCGAACCGTACATCATTGATCTTTCCCACATGTCCACTGAATCGTCGCACCACAGTCCCCGATGCAACGTCCCATATATAGAGCGACTTATCTTCGCCTGCCGACACGAATCGCGTGTTGTCCCCGCAGACGTCGAGCGCTAGAACAGGATGGTTATGCTCCGTGTATGTCTGGATCGCTGACGAGTCGGCAGACTGGGCGTTCCATAGCTTGACCGTTCGATCGGTGGATCCAGTGAGCAGATAGCGGCCGGTCGAGTTGTAGCGGACCACGTTGATTGGCGCTTTATGCGCGTTGAGCGTCTGTTTGAGCAAAGTGGGCAACCTGACTGAGCTCGAGAGAGCTACGACATGACGTGGGTTGGGATGGACTCGAGGCTCACCTGGTTGACCGGACAGGGCACGTGTGAACCACTGCCCGACTCTTGCCTTGATCTCAGTATCTGGCTTTGAGGTGCATGCTGTCGAAGCGGTCGAGGTGGACGCCACCGATTTTGAAATGACGGAGGGATCCAATCCCGCCGACCGCTGTGCGCGCTCCCAATCGTTGTCCATCTCCCACCTGGCCAGAGCTTGACGGAGAATCGCACCAAACCTCAACCTCCTTGCCGTATCCTGTTGCGCATCCCACATCTCGTCCATTTGGCTTCCAGCCCTCTCCATCTCACCATCGTACCTCGGGAGCCCCAGCTCATCCACCTCTTCGCCAAACTCTACCGAGCGCATCTCATCCTCCGCCAGGCCCACATACGCTTTTGCTGCCCTTTCATCTGCCGGCGTTTCTCCCACCGCTGCTGTTCCCGCTAGGGTGGCTCGAAATTTCGCCTCGGCACTCCTCCTCGCAGCTACCGTCTTTTCGCGCGCTGACTTTCTCGGTGGACCTTGCAAGGACTGCAGTAGATCCGGATTGATTGCAAGCTGTTTCTCAACGGCGGCAGCTGGGAGGAGGATGAACGAGCGAGTGTGGAGCAGATGCGGAGAAGTAGAGAGAACAGCGCGCGGGAGCGAATTGAGCAGGCAGAGTTCGTTGCTCGAGACGTGAAAGCGGATTGCGATCGACTGAAGCGTGTCTGTTTTGCTGAGATAGTATTGGCGTGTAGCGCCATCATCCTGAGGCCGGACGGCAGAAGTGCTCGAAGCAGAGGGGACAGTATGAGGATTGACCTTTCTGCGGAACGAGGTCAATTCAGGGGTCGATTCTGCCTCAGCGTCGGATACGTTATCGGCCTGCGTTGGAGCAACATCGACCTCTGCACCAGCAGCGCTCTTGGACGCCTGTCGTGTCAACAGTATCGGCCGTTTCTCTTTCTTCGTCTGCGCCGCCTCGTCTCCTCCATCACTGTCTTCTTCCAGAACGAATTTGTCTTCCTCTTTCGCCTGGCTGTACGGTGGAGGCTCAACCTCGTCCTGCTGCTGCTCTCGATCCAACGCAGCATGCACATCGAATACCACCTCCCCTTTGCGCGTGACATCGCTCCTCGGCCCTTTGCGGAACGCAGCAGTCGCATCCTCGCATATTGGGCAAAAAGTAATCAGCCTCGGATTAGAGGCCAGGCACTTTTCGCAGACAGGTCGAGAGCAGCAGCCGTGGATGTAGATCGAGGCCGGTATGACATTGGGAGGGATGGTGGATGAGCATGCGAGACAGAATTGCGATGCGGACATTGGTCTGGCAGGCCGAGCGTTGGTGAAGAGTAGACGTTCGAGCTGTTGGCGGTAGAAAGTTGAGTGGGTGGAAAGGAGTCTCGAGTGCTTGCAATGCAGAACTGAAAGCAGACGAGCAATGAAGGGGGTGAAAGTGGCTAGGCGAGGAAAGAGTGGCGAAGCTGACGGGAGTTCAGGGTCCTTGCTGCAGCTGCTGTCGGTGTCTCTTGCGCGCGTGGACCAAAAAAACCAAAAAGAACAGTGATGGCCGCGGTAACCAAGACTCCAGGAGTGGAGAGAGGCTGCTCCATCAACTCCCACTTCTCGACCTCTTCTATCCACGACGAACACTCTCACGCCATCACAGACGCTTTCCAGACGTTGTGACTTGAGCCTCAATCCACGTTTGAAATTGCTTTTCTCATCGAATGAACGTAGCATCGATCTGCTTCAGCTGGGGTAACAACAGCTTGACTTTCCGCCTATAAGCCGGTCCTTCTTTCTTCTGCGCCGGATTGCCTTCCAAATACACCGTCTCCAAGCCTGGCATCTTGTTCGGCCCACACTCTTTGTCCAATTCGTTGAGATCCGTGATGCCGTTATCGTTGGCCCAGAATTCTTCCAACTTGCTCAGATGACCAATGTTCTCCACCTTTTCAATCATGTTTGCGCCAACATCGAGCGTGGTCAATTTCAAGTTGTGGTCCAACCCTTCGAGCTTGGACAATCCGTTGTGCGAGATGTACAGCTCTTCCAAGTTGACCAGCTTTTCAAGGCCTTCGAGCTTCGTGATTCGGTTCGACTGGATCGAAAGCACCCGCAGATTGGTCAGCGTCTCGAGGCCCTGAAGCGAGGTGATCTTGTTCTTTCCCAGCCAGAGCTGCGTGAGGTTGGTGAGGTGGCCGATGTTTTCGATGCTTCGCAAACGGTTGCCTCCTAGCTCCAGACTTTCTAGCGAATCTGCGATGGGGCCTTGTAGATCGCCGGGTCGAACCCGAGAGATCTTGTTCTGTACAAAGTAGATCGTCTTGCACTGTCCCAAATGCGCAACATTCGAAATGTGGTGGATGTTGTTGAACGAAAGATCGAGCGATTCGAGCTTGGCCAGATGGTCCAGACCAGAAATCTTTTCGATGCTGTTGTCGTACAAATCAAGGTCCTCGAGCTGAGTCAGAATACCAACATCTTTTGATCGGATCTTGGTCAGCAGGTTCTGACGGAGACAAAGACGTTTGAGCGAAGGAGCAAACCTTTGCAGCCCGAGACGCTTGGTGGTGGTGAGACGAAGATGACCCAAGTCAAGCACCTCTTCTGTATCAGGGTGATGGAGGAGCAGTTCCGAATCGTCGGGTATCTCTTCTGCTAATGGCTCGACGTCGACGCCGTTCGATGGTCCACCGCTGTGATCGACCCTGACAGATCCGTATTGGACAATACCTCTCGTGATCCCGTTGTTAGCGGGCTCTGGCTCGTCAGCTGCACTCGATGGACCCGCTTCGTCTTCCGTTTGGGGATCCTCTACATCGTCATTCGCAGCGTTTCGGTTCCTGTTTCCGTGGCCGTTGTCGTCATCCGAATCCGATTCCGAATCGTCTCCCGGCCGGTCCTTGTTTGCCATGGTGGGGGCAGGTGGAAGCTCGCCAACGATTTGCACCTTCGGCTTTGACTGCGCAGCGGACGACTGGGCTGCAGTAGAGTCGGTCATGGTAAAAGATTGCAACAGTTGTCTGCCGTGTACATGGACAAATGAGTGCAAGAAGATATGGTGTTGTTGAAGAAGGCAAAGGAGGGCGGTCAAAGCTCTCCGACGACAGAAAAGCGCGCAGTTGACGAGTCGAACAGGGTTTCCCAGAAGCCCGCGGAGCAATCACGCGTGCCTGGCTGAGCCCAATTTCCAAGCTGGCTGCCGACTGTTTCATTTTCTTTTTCGGCAACAGAGACCAACACTTGACAAGCTCGAGGACTCAAATTCATCAGGCATCGTCGTGGCTGGGTACGTTGAAGGTCGAGCACAAGCAATCAATGCAGATCATCAAAGAGCCTCAGCAAGGGTATACAGCTTGTATGATATGCACGACAGCTGGAAGAAATGCACAGTGTTACAAGGAAGAAGCTTTTCCATGGATCCGCATCTGGGCAAGAACGCGTCTGCGCTACTCTTCTGTGCGAGTGCCAGCCTTGGCAGCATAGGATCGCTTGCTGGTCGTCACAAAGGGATCGTTGGTCTTGTCGACAATCTCTGCTGGTGTCGCATCCTTTCCACGGAGCTGTGATGACGGTGTCGACGAGCCATTCGCTTTGCCGTTCGCTGTTACTGCTTCTGCGTCTGCCGCTGCCCTCTTTTCCGCTGCCCTCTTTTGCTCCGCCAGCTTCTTCATCTTTTGGAACTTGTCTGCCGAGATGCGTGTGCCAAAGAGCACATCAAAGTGAACAAAGAACGGTTGCGAGTAATTGTAGCGCAACCCAGTCATCTGGTGATGCACGTCGTGGTACTCGGCACAGTTGGGAAAGACGAGGTGCAACGGGTCGAGGTACCAGGGAAAGGCATACCCTCCATGGTCAGCGACAGTCTTGAGGGTGGAAAAGGTGAAGAGGAGGATGCCTTGGCGAACGGTCATGAGGGCAGCTGCATGTGAGATAGCCGCACCTGCCGAGTCGAGTAGCAGCCCTTCGACTGGATGGTTGTAGAGAGCACCGAACGCGTAAGGCACATAGAGGCGATGGTGATGCGAGTGAAAGTGTCGATAGAGAAAGCGGCTTTCGTGGAAAAGGCGATGCAGCGTGTACTGCCATGCATCCATCACGAAGAAGGCGAACCAGAACTGAGCCGTTGGGATGCCCCACCAGTACAACCACCAGGCAGCCGAGATGGCATCTTGGCTGCCAAAGAGCAGCTTGGTGACTGCTGGCTCGATCGATGACCCAAGCAGCTTTGTAGTGGCCGAGCGCAGGAAAGCGGCGATGTCGAGGATCTTGGCAGGATGGTCCGCAAACGTCTGTTTCAGTCCGACAGAGTCGTCGTCGAGCAGCAAAACGCCAAAGACGGTCTGGATGATCTGCTGCACCACGACCATGACGATGACGCGTGTTACGCTGACACGGTTGCGCTTTGTTACTTCTTCGGGCTCATGCAGGCGGTACTTTTCGGTGAAGGAAAGTTGCAGCGTGTCGAGTGTGTGGTAGAAGAGCGAGGCGATCCAGTAGATGAGGATGGGCAGAGCTAGGGACAGGTACTTGTCCGAGATACCGGGAAGCACGGTGGGTTGCGCCTGAAAGTAGAAAGGGGTCTGATTGAGCTTGGCGAGCCCTGTCGTGGCCGCTGCTGTAGCGTTGGCGAATGCAGCCATTGTGAAAAGTGTTCGAGAGTGCTATGCCGGCCTCGGTGGTGCAAGAACGGGATGGACTAGGACCGTCGGGACCACTGCAAAGTGTTACTGGCGCCACAGCAAAGCGCTTGATGGATGAAAGTCAACCAAAGGTGGTTTGAGGACGATGGCTGCAGTATACACGGCAAGGGCGGTCTTCTGGGCGGTCCGAAAGGATCTCAATTGTGGTGATGGTGATGTGTCAAGCAGGAAAGTCGCTGACGATAGTGGGGCTTCGGGGTTAAAGGCAGCGAACGACGAAAGTAAGCCTTATTCGGTTGCCATTGGGTTTTTCGGACTGTATTCGTTGCGTCGGTTGTTCAGGGTTCAGTTCGTCGAAACGAACAAACACACACACACACGCGCGCTCTCCCAGCTACGCTAACGTAAGAATTTCATTGCCTTGCCCCCAACGTGCTTTTTTCCCTCTGGCTTGGAATTTCTCTATTCTGTGGCCCGGCTGGCAAGAGCCGGTGCAGAATCACACATGCAAGTTTGTATGCGTCTCGTCGATACGTGCAGCTCGCCATCGACCGACGAATCATCTACGCAGACTCGGTGTCATTGTTTACCTAGCCGGTCTTCGTATGAGTGTCAACGATACAACTACAGTCAACAACGAAGTTCCGAAATGATGCTAATTCAGCCATTGCAGACACTCAACCTTCGACGCCGATATCTGCCGCTTCGATGTTATCGGGTGGCAACGCACCGGAACCGCAACACAACGCACAGCAGAGTAGACCGCCGACATGTCCTTACGGTGTCTCTCGTTTTTCTCTTTCCGCATATCGGCGAGAACGAAAAAGTCGGAATCGACTCGCACAATAATCATTCATTTGAATTGTTAGTGTTCTACTTTTCACATAATTATCTATTGTTGGCCGTCATTAACGCTCTTCTCGTACGATGCTGGAGAGAAAAGCGAAATCCAAAAACGTCTTCGGGCTGGAACGGTTCCGTGATCGGGCGTGGTAGCAGAGCGCTTCCTGTGTATTTTCTGAGAAAGAAGGAAAATTACAAAGCTCAAGCGAAGGGCGTCTGAGCAGATTACAACTTGCACAAGCACGTCTGTATTGGATTTGCGGTTGCTGCTTTGAAATCGACGCGCTTGGCTGTGGCAGAGAGGGATAGAGCAAGTAAGAAGAAAAGGAGCTTTCGACGCACACTTAACAGACAGAACACTTACTCTCAGACACACGCTCCAACCGGAACTGCTTGGTCAACTCGTATCGGTCGTAAGAAATCGCACAGAGTCGTCGTCTCTGTGCGTTTGAGTTGGTCAAATCAACCAACGAACGAAGCAACCGTGCAATCTTCCAGTTCTTGTTTCCTTGGTCGCGATCCTTCTTTTTACCCTTCACCTATTGCCGTGTCTCCTCACCACTCTCTAGCCACACAATGTCGTTCGCCCGTTCCGCCGCGCCCGTTCGATCCGCCCTGCGCACCGCTGCTCACCAGCAGTCGCGATCTTTCACCACCGCCAACGCTTCCGGCATCACCACTGCTGCTGCCGACGATGGTGCGCTCACCTCTACCGTCACCGTCGCCATCAAAGCCGGTTCCCGCTACGAGTCAGCTCCCGGTGTAGCACACGTGCTCAAGAACTACCTCTTCAAGTCGAACCAGAAGCGTTCCGCACTTCGTCTTGTCCGTGAAGCCGAGTTTTACGGCGGTGTCCTCTCCACTGCTTTGACCAAGGAGCACCTCCTTCTCACGGCCGAATTCCTGCGTGGTGACGAGGAGTTTTTCGTCGAGGTGCTCGGTGATGTGTTGACCAAGAGCAAGTTTGCCGCTCACGAGTTCAACGAGGAGGTGCTCCCCCAGGTTCAGGCCGAGCATGCACAGGCCCAATCCAACCCCACCGTTCTCGGTTACGACAGCTTGCTCCAGACCGCCTACCGTCAACGAAGCCTCGGTCACTCGCTTTTCGCTTCGCCCGCTTCGCCCATCTCGCACCGCCAGACCGTCGACTTTGCTCACGCCGCTTTCGCCAAGAACAACATCGCCGTGCTCGGTTCGGGCATCGAGTCCAACAAGCTCTCGCAGCTCGTCTCGGCTCACTTTGGCGACCTTGCTGCCACCGCTTCGGTCAGCAGCACCGCTGCCAAGTACTTTGGTGGTGAACAGCGTGTGGCTTTTGCTGCGCCGCACGGTGCTGAAAACACACGCGCCGCCCACGGTCACTTTTTCATCGCCTTTGAAGGTGCTGCTCAGAAAGATGCTGCGGCTGCTGCCAACTTGGCGGTGCTTCGTTCGCTGCTGGGCGGTGAGTCGTCGGTCAAGTGGAGTCGCGGTGTTTCGCCCCTCTCACAGATTGCAGAGAGCGTCTCGGGTGCTCAGGCGCAGGCCTTCAACCTCTCCTTTTCCGACTCGGGTGTCTTTGGTGCCCACATCTCGGCACCCAACGCTTCGGTCAAGGACGCCGCTTCCAAGGTCGCACAGGCACTCAAGAACGTCGCTGGCGGCTTGAAGGACGAGACGATCAAGGCGGCCATCGCCAAGGCCAAATTTGAATGCGCCTCGGTGCTCGAAAACCGCACCGCCTCGCACGAGCTTGTGAGCGCCCAGCTGCTCGAACAGGCCAACGTCGCTACGCTCGAGGAGGCCTTTGCTGCTCTCGAGGGCGTCAAGGCAAACTCGCTCTCCAAGGCGGCCGAAAAGCTGCTCAAGAGCAAGCCTACCACCGTCGCCGTCGGTGACGTCCACGTCCTGCCTTATGCCGACGAGGTTCTTTAGAGCAATGCCATAGTTGGTCCCCCCCTCCCTTGTTCTATCCTTCTTTGTCACTTGCCAGACACGTCTTGTCTATCACAGGCCCAATACACACTGTTTTTGTTCGATTCCAGCAGGTGGCGAAAATTCTCTAGCTTGGTCTGTAACAGCCTCTGGGCCGCAAGTATACTGATGGCTCGGTTGTCGAAGGCTACTTTGAGAGGTCGAATGGACGACTGAGAGCATACAAAGGGCGCATCGACAGCGAGTATGGATTGACCGTCGGTCCTTTCGCTCTTATCTTGACCCGCCTGACCTGTTACTACCGCCGACACACACACAGAGACACACGCACACACACACCATGTGCCGTCTGACATGGGAAAACCCGTGGTATCATTTGTAGAAATACTTTTTGCATCTATTGTTCTTGGCGTCGACCAATCTTGGACAGCATCAATCGTGCTTGTCGGCAAACACGGGCCATTGGCGACCATGTACGCGCACGCGATGCACACAGATCGGAGGCGCCCTGGACCAACCATCAATGAACTGCCATCGGACCGCCTTGACTCCAAACGGATAAACTTTGGCCTCGTCGGTCAGCTCGAGGAGTTGCAGCGTCGAACCGTCCGTTTTGAACTCTGCGACTGCAAGCACCAGTGGCGCTTTTCCTTCTTCCTTGTATTCCTGTGGTACGGCGCTGAGGTATGGCTCTGGCAAGAGTGACTCAAGGTACGCTTGCTGCGACGACGCCTGCGATAGTCGATACTGAAGATAGAACTGTTGGTCAGAGTCATCGACGATGCCCCACACAATGAGGCGCCTGGGAGCCGTACGCGTCATTCCCGGCAGTGGATGCTCCACCACCAACCCTTCGACTACTTTGGGATCACTCAGCTGCACTTGCAAAAGCGAGTTCCAACCCGTCATCCAACAATTGTCGACACCCAACGCTGCACCGGGCGTGATCGCTTTGACCGGATCGCCAATAGCCACCTTCCTCCCCTGCGACACAAATTGACCCAGGTTCCAAACACTGTTGAGACGGTACCCGCGATGCACGGTCCCCTCCTCCGAAATCCAGGCCCCGCTAGTGACAGAGGCCCAATCGATTTCCCCCGTCCGATCGCGCGAGTACTTTTCCAACTTGTCGTCGATGAGCGAGCTCAAAAACGTCTGGTCGAAAGCTTGGCCGAGTCGAGCATTGACTTCGTCATTGGCATACCTGGCGATGCGTGCCACTTCGATCTCGAGCTTGTGAAAGAACTTGCCCTCGGTATCGTCGGCACGTTGCTTGAGCTGTGCATTGATCTTTTTGTCCAGATCGCGCAGCATCAGCTCGACAGACGATGAGACGGAGTCCTGGATCGATTTGAGCTCATCTTGCGCGAGTCGAGACACGGTGCGTTTGGTCGAGGCGGTGAGTCGGTTGATCTCGTTCGACTGACGTGCGTCGGCATCCGACTGGATCTTGGATGCGGCCGACGAGAGCGAGGCAGAGATCTGGGCATCGATGGAGGAGGAAAGCGTGTCGAAGCGAGCGGCGAGACGATTGAGCTCGGCGCGGAGTCGTTGATTCTCTCGATCCAGCGAGAGGGCGAGGGAGCGACTGCTGCCGGGTAGATCGTCATCGGAAAATAGAGGGAGGTGCGCGGGACGACCAAGGCCGAAGCCATGAAGAAATGGAGCGAGGAAGTATGCGAGAGCCGTGATTAGAAGCGCAGCGACGCTGAGGCGGAAACCAGATCCGAGGGTTTTGTACTCGTTCCATGCGAGACCGGGAAGTTTGAGAAAGAAGGCAAGAACCGCAAAAAGAGAGCGGCAAATGTAGGAGATTGCTGCAGAAATGAGGGGGCCAACAGAGAACGAAGAGGCGGAATCTTCAGGTTGCGTTCGAGGCTTGCTCGTCCCAGCAGGATGGTGACTATCGCGAAGGTCAATGCCGCGACTCTCCTCTTCCCCACCATCCGAATCAGAGGCTCCATCAAAGCGAGTCTCTTTCCCGCTAGCCGCCTCGGCATCTTCGTCGCCATTAGTCTCGCGACTCGTGTCCCCGTCCTCTGCCCCTGGGACGCCGTTGATTGCCTTCCTGCGACGAGTTGCCTTCTTTGTCTTTGTGCCGCCGTTTCTCCAGCGGATGTTGTCAAGGCGACCCTGGTCGATTGCTCCAAACGAGTTGGAATCCCTGCCTTTGCGAGTCCTGCGCGTTGGCGATCCGCCAACGTAATCGTCTTCATCATCCTCGTTGTCGTCACTTGCAGGTCTATAAGCCATATTGTCTGCGGAAGTGCGTGCTTTACGCTGACCCGAAGCTCTACGGGTGGCGGTGGTGTGAGGGGCTGTCCTATGCTGCACCTCGGCGCCTTGCATCCGCGCTACTTCGCGTTCCTCTTGCTGGTAGTTGTCGGTGAGATCGCCTTCGCTAGAAAAAATGGACATGGAAACGCTGTACGAAGTGCTGGCATCGCGGGGATCGTTGAAGCTGCGCTGATCACCTCGAAGCAGAGTGGGCTGGTAGACAGGTGGACTGGTCAGACGATTTGAGGGTTCGCGGACGTAGTAGCTGGTGCTGGCGTCTTCTTGCTTGATGCTGATGCTGTTAGAATTGCTTGGGGCGGCGACAGTGCGACGAGCGCGGAGAGCTGCTGTCGTAGGGGTGAGCTGTTCGATGATGTCAGAGGAGCCTACTCTACGGGATGGCGTTGACGTGAAATGGGCATCTCGGACTTCAGGGGTTTCGGATCGCTCGAGGATCCTGGTGGAGCGCCGAGGTGTCCCGCGTCCCGCATTGCGGGATGACATGGTCGCGGACGCAATCTCCGGTCGAAGTGTGCAACACTACGATAGTGCAAATTGATTCGAACGCTGCATCCGACGACGAAAGCAGTAGGGAATCCCTGAAACTTTCGGAAGTAGAACGGAAAGGATAGGAACTGGAGGTGGGTGTCAGGGCGTACGCAGCGACTTGCGACAAGTCGTGAAAGGAATACAGTAGCCGTGATGTGTGCGCGTGTTCTATGCAATGCTGTTAATGGTGATGATGATGAGAGCAGAAGGTGGATCGTTGCGGAGAAAGGAGTGTGGATAGGATGAGATGAAAGATGAAAGGGACCAAAAGTGTGCGTCCATTCGAGGTTCGTGCGCCAAATTTGTCGTTGCATGCGCGTGTCTGCGTGTGCCTTCCTGCGCTTCAGTCGCTTTCTCACTTTTTTGTCTCAGTTGCTTCCGAATCACGAAGGATTTGTTGGCGCCAGGACAAAGATGTTAGGAGAAGACTGCTCACAATTTTTGCAAATTGCTCCACTTTGCCCAATGAATTTTCGCTGTTCTTCCAAAAAAGCACAGAGCTTTTTGTTTGTGCTCCGTGTTCCGCGATTCTGTTTTTCTGATCTGAAAGATGCTGCAGCGCAGTGCGAACCAATATTCGAATCGAAAGCTTCGTGCTTGCCTTGACCTCACCTGAGTGACACCATCAACCTCGCTCATCCACCCTTGAAAAGCAATGATGGCGTCGACGTCAGCAGCAGCACCCCAACGAGAGGTTCCTGCACCCACAAGTGCAGCGACACATCTCGGCCTTCTTCCCGAAATTCCGAGAGCAAGTTCCATTATCGTCATTGGTATGGCCGGATCGGGCAAATCCACCTTCACCGCTAGCCTCCACGATTATCTCCACGAGAAGGCGAAAGATCAGCAGGATGAGCAAGAGCAAACAGTAGCATCATCGGGCTCAGAGACGCAGACCACGGCACCATACATGGTCAACCTCGATCCTGCCGTTGGCACGCTTGGCTACGAACCCAACGTCGACATTCGAGACACCGTCGACTACGCCCGCGTCATGGAGCAGTACAACTTGGGTCCCAACGGCGGCATTCTGACCGCGCTCAACCTCTTCACGACCAAATTCGACCAGGTGCTCAACATCTTGGAGAGAAGGGCCAAGGAAGTCGATCACATTGTGTTGGACACGCCAGGCCAGATCGAAATCTTTACCTGGTCGGCGTCCGGTTCCATCGTCACAGACGCCCTCGCAAGCTCCATGCCCACTGTCGTTGCCTACATCATTGATACCCCAAGGACCACAGCGCCAGCAACATTCATGAGCAACATGCTCTACGCATGCAGTATCCTCTACAAGACCAAGCTGCCCTTTATCCTTGTGTTTAACAAGACCGATGCACAGTCGCATCAATTTGCGCTCGAGTGGATGCAAGATTTCGAAAAATTTCAGCAAGCTTTGGCAGCAGGCAACGCCACCGACCCATCGTCAACCGTCATGCAGAACGGGTTCAACCCGAGTGCGCGCAACTACGATGCCGAGGGAAGTCAGGGGTACATGAACAGTCTGATGAACAGCATGAGTCTCGTGCTCGACGAATTTTACAAGAACCTTCGTGCCGTAGGCGTATCCTCAGTTACCGGCGATGGCATGGACGATTTTCTCGCAGCAGTGCAACAAGCGCGTCAAGAGTATCTCGACGACTACCGACCCGAACTGGAACGACTCGCAAAGCAGCGCGATGCCAAGCGCGAGACCAGCAAGAAGGAGCAACTGGCACGTCTCATGAAGGACATGAACGTCGGCAACAAGTCGTCCTCCCACACGCAAGGCCAGAAAACGGCGAAATCAGCGACAAGACCCACCGAAGATCTCTCGCGACACATTGACGAGGAATACGAAGGCGATGGACAGATCATCGAACCAGTAAGTATTCACGCAAACGTCCAACTCTGATTCAACGCACATCAGCTTTATACTCGATGCTGGCGCCCCAGTCTTGACGTCAGCAGACGAGCTGGTCACGCGGTCGATCGCCTAGAACAGAGGGAAGAAACGTTTGACAGGATTTTCCGAGCGCTTTTCAAGCTCCTTTTCTGTGGCGTTGTCAATCCCGCTGAGCTTGGTTCTTCTCCGCCTAAAGTGCTTTCGAATGTACTTCGAACATGCTTCGAATGTCTTGCGGTGCATAGCCTTTCGTACCTCCTATGGACGAGCCTATAGCCGCAGTCTTGACCGCTCAGCCGCTTGTACTGACCTTGGTACCTTTTTTCCAACTTTGCAAATCAGGACTCGGACGAAGAAAAGCCACACTACGAATACCCAGGGCCCGAATACGATCGGGGCGATGGCACCGTCTGGCCTCGTCCCGGATAGCTTCCCCCGGCGTTCCTTCGGAACCGCAGATTGATTGTCCGCCGAACTCAAAATCAAGTGATAGTCAGGCACTCCCCTTTGCGGCGTTTCAGAGGTGCACTTTTGACGCCTGATCGTCGATACTGCCAGATCTTCCAAGCTTTACCGGCTCGTTCGACCGTATGCCAGAGCCACACGAGAAACCACCTTGTCGAGGGCATGAATGAGAAAGCACACGAGGCGACTTTTGCACAAGTCTTGAATAGGAGGCAGAATCGAAAGCTGCCAGTCGAAGCCATAGCGGCTGATGAACGATCTAGATGCTTGAGAAAAGGCTATCTATCTCGCTAGCTCAAGTCGATCCGACGCCGACGTCGAGCTTGTGATGCTGAGCTTGCTTACCCCACGGAGACGATTGTTTGGAGCATGATCGAATCATTTGCCCCGGTCCCGTGTCGGAGTGGCCTTACAAAGCTTTCAATCGAGTCGCTTCCTGAGGTAATTCCGATGGAACAAGGGACAGGGAAAGCTGACCAAGACCGTGTCTGCGGACATTCCGCGGTCGCCTTCTTTCTTTGTGACCCTCAGAGTCTCTTGGATCGGTCCTGACGAGCTCGCTCGCTCGCTCGCCCCGAGGGGAGATGTCGTCGCCAAGAATCGGGTTGAGCCCCGCCACGGAAGCGAAGCTGTTCAAAATCTCTGGCTGCTGGCTCTGGGAGCAACGGCTATGAATGCCATATTGAGCCGAGCAACTGTGGCTGACAGCTGGTGAATACAGTTGTTGGAGACAGATGCGTGCCATACACGCGGCTGGCCAACAAACGCATCAGAAACACGGGACTGATCGCACAGCGTGCGTGGCAAGATCAAGGCAAATCGAACAGAGGACACAAGACCGCGGACTGCTTTTTTTCTCTTTTCCCTTTCTCTTTTCATCAGTGAATTTGTGAGAGAGAAAGTGTCATGCAGGTTGGCAGCGCCATTGTGTATGCTGCAACTTCTTAACTTTGCAGCTCGGCAAAGATGCCACGCGACGAAGGCTCGCTGCTGTGCGCCTGGTCAATATCGAGTCGACACGGGAGCAGACCGCAGCCAAGGCACCACACGTGTCGTTGATCACACAGTCGCCAAGGCCGGTGAGTTGGTCGTCGTATTTACACATGTACAGTATAAGGCGATGCCATCCACACAAACCTATGCAGGCACCAACCTTGTCGCCTGCCTTTTCTTTAGGGCGTCCTTTTGAACAATGAAATCTGTGCCAGGTGGAAAGTACTCTGCACCAGTGTACTGCCGTCATCGTCCCATCATGCAACGGTGTTGGCAGTCCAGAAATCTCACTGCGGTGCTGCCTGTTGTCTTTCGAGCGAGATGAATGTACATGCCGCCTCTTTCAAACTCAGTAGGCTAGGGCGTGCTAAGCGAAACCAAAGATTGGTGGTGCTCCGGCAGGCCCTTTGCTGGAAATAAGCGAGCAAATCAGTCCAACTACAACATTGAGTTGGGTGAGACCAGTGTTGTAGACGGGTAGCGAGAGAAGGCGGGCACCGTGACAGCCAAAGCTCGGCATTCACGACTCGGATCAAGCCGAGCGCGATCGTCATCCTATCTGGTAGAGATGACTATGTGGACGGGCGATCCTCGTCCAACCCCTCTTTTTCACAAGCATTCGTATCGTTGTCGTTAGACGGTGGACGCAGCGCTCTTACGGAAGAAGATCTTTGCGGCTCACGCCGATAACGCGACTGATCCATCAAGTTCGGTCATAAGCGTGCAAGCGCGATTCCGCATGATCGGACTCTTTCTTGATCTCAGAAAGCCGACGAGCATCGGAAGAACCGATTGGGCACACGCCAGCGTCTCGACGAGCCGACTGTGAAACGCTGCGAGGAAGAAAGATGCAAAGCAAAAGTCCTGCGCGGGCTTATCAACTGATTCGGTGCGGTGCATCAGACGCCTCAAGCGCCTTGCACAAGGTCTGGAGTCGACCTGACCTTTAACCTGCCCTGAGTTGCAGCTGACCCATCATGACCTTCCGACCAATTCAATGCTGAGCTCGAACACCCAAACCTCGGTCTGAACGCACATAGCCACCAATCAACAGGCTCGACGCTCTTCCCCACGACGTTCTGGCAGAACGGCAACTTGTACAGTGTGCTTGAGAGCACAGCAGTACCACGACAAGATTTTCAATTCATTTTCAGTTTGCCGTGTCTCACCTGTCGAGAATCAACGAGCCTCCAAAATCAATTTGTTTTGCAGTTCATCTCATTCCACGCCACGAACGCTGTACAGTACGGTGTAGACGATGGTGAGCGAAGCGGACCAAGTTCCTGATCTCGTTTGGTAACTCGCGAAGTTCCCGCAATGCAGATTAGTGTATTGTCAACTTAGCTTCGATCTTCAAATTCTACCCTGCCCTCGTACCTTCTTGGATTTTTTGGTCTTTTTTTTGTTTGTTTCCTTGGTGGGGGATTTATATATTAAAAAATTCGGGGTTCGTCAGAGTCAAGACCCTGCATTTTCCCCCTTTCATTGACCCTGTCTCTGACCCTGGGAACAATCCGAACACACACATTCAACTTAGATACTAAAGTTCACAGCACCGCAGGATCCGCTTCTGTGCAGGCATCGTGGCTAATGCTGCGCGGAATGCACGAACGCATGAGGTCTCGCGCTAAGAATTTTATTGTTGCGCGTGCTTCGCTATTGTGTCTGCTGGTCAGCCCACACAGGTCCAGGGTTTCACCACCATGCGCCTTAGTGCGACCCGCAAAGTAAGCCTGTCCATCCGGAACCGCGTCCGCTTCTATTTCTTTGTTGGCGTGCTGAGGAATTGCACACTCGAAAAAGCACTGGAACAACTGGAGAAGCAGACGCAAAATTGACACGCGCATAGCAGAGCCAGAATGCAGCCGAGAATTCCGACAGGCCCTCGGAGACAGTCGTGCGTCAAAAGATCCCGTCCGGTCGGCTCAGACCACACGCTGCAGCCGGCGTCGCAGAGCAAACATTTCACTTTTTTCTTTCTTTTCTTTTCCCTCTCTTTTGCCTCTCTTCTGGTGCTCTTTTTCTTGCACCACCGTGTTCCATTACAGCTCCTTTCCTGGCAAGCTGCCCAGTCTACAGCATCCTGCTCAGTCTGTAGACGAACTACCTACAATTGTGCCCCTCGTACTGAGTTTTATTTACATTTTTATCTAGTCAATGTATTTATCTCGGCATGGTAATCACTACCGTTGGTTGACGTGCTTCTTTCTTTCTTCCTTCCTTTCTTTCTTTCTTCCTTCGTGCGTGCGTTCGTTCGTTCGCCTGCTCGACGGGCGCAGTCGAATCTTCAGACTGGTGAATCTCCGCCATAGAAGCTGCTGCGACGAGCGGCCTTTGCCCGCTCCTTTTTAGCTTGCTCGAGCTTCTTTCCGGAATTCGAAATCCAGCTGGACCTGAAGTGAGCGAGAATCAAAGTCGCCAGGTTCCCAAAGTCACAATCGGAAGCACCGAGAGGGGGCCGCACTAGGCGAGGGCATTATCCCGCTACCTCTTTGCCCGCCCGCGGGTTTTTGTCCATCTTTTGCTCGCTCGCCCGCTCATGATTCCCGTTCGTTAGCAAACGAACCACCGGGCATCCAGCTCTCAGCCTTGCTCATGCTCAGACCCTTGCCCGTGGCTTGCTACAGTCCTGCTATCGCTGTTCCTCGGCCCAGCCGGCGTGTGCTTTCCGTGAGTGATTGCAGACAGCCGGGCAAATCTCGCAGGCAGGCGACCAGTCAGGCAAACGTGCATACTGCAGCTGCTTGTTCCTTGATTTGGATTTCATGACCTTTTGGCATGTGTGAGCTTCTTGATCTTGATCTTCTTCTCGCTGCGGTTTCTGCATTCTAATTACTGTCGTGCTTTTGGCCTTGACTGGTTCGGTAGCCTCTTGGCTCGGTCTGACCGTTGGCTGCCTTCCTCTTCACACGCATCGTCGCCTTGGCCCACCTCGCTCGTTCCCCCTTGCTTTGATTGCGCTGTCCTATCCTTTCCTCACAGCTCCCTGCTGCCTTTTGCTGGCCTGTCCTCTGTTGCAATTTTGGCCTACAGTTCCTGCACTTTTGCAAAACCCAAATCGACGCAGCAATCACTGCCAAGCCATTTGACACGCCGACGACTTTGTCGCAAGTCTCATTCGCCTACAATCGCTTGAACCGCTCGCTGCTCTGACTTCCTCCTCTTCCTCCTGCTCCTCCTCCTGACCTTCCCGTTCGAGCCTAGGCTGCATATCGCGGTTTGCAGAGCTAATCTGCTGCTTGAAGCCGCCTCGCTATCACCTTTTGGCTCTGCTCTTCGTCCTCGCTTGGTTCTCTGGACGCCATCGTTCCATAAAGCTTACCATCCGCGCTTGCACGCATCTTTGCATTCTGGATTCCAGTGGTGGCAGAATCCTCGCCTCAGCTCAGCTCATCCAGCAATATCGGCCAACCACGGCAGGCCGTCCGCTTCGACTCTACTTCTTCATCGCATTGACTTTCATCCTGTCATCCTTACCATCCATCATCGGCCCAACATCGTCCCGTAGCATCACCATCGGCTCGTTCTTAGCCCTCATCAGCAGCTGCGTCGGTTCCGTCCAACGACAGGAGACGATTTCACTGATCAAACAAGCAGCGATCTAATAGCCGCTCGAGACAGCCTCGAACTTGTCCCGACCATTCAGCGACAACTGCCTGTAGAGCGTCAACCCCTCATCGAACGACTTTTTGTGGAAGCGCGACTCAGCTGCCCCTTGTTCACATATTCCTCGACAGCCTTCCGAGATACCTGCAGCGAGGATTGAATCCAGCTCCAACTTTCGTACCCGGCGCTAAAAAGGGGTACATCCGCTTTGATCTTATCTTTTGCTGCGGACCTAATCGCCAAGGAAACACCCCGGCCCATTACGTCCGCTAGCAGCGTGGGGCATGCCTACAGCGATGAGCAGCATGGTGGAAGACGGCATCGTAGATCAGGGTCTGGATGCCTCGGGCAACAAGCGCAAGAGGATTTGGGCCGCTTGTGAGCCTTGCCGCAAGCGTAAGTCGAAGTGCGACGGCCAGAATCCATGCGGAGGATGCGTCACTACCATCAAGACGGCGATGTTGCCCATCAATGCAACCACGCTACAGAACGGTACCATCGACGAGGCGCTTGTCCAGGCAAAAGCTCAGGAACTCTGCGTATTTGACTGGAACCGCAAGCCTCGCGGTCCCAAGGGCAAAAAGGCGGCGTTTGCCGCTGCGTTTGGTGTCGAGACCTCTGGCAGCATGGGCGCACCACGCAGCCACGCCAGTGCTGGTTCCGCTTACATGGAAGCTCAACAACGAGTTCTCGAAGAGGCGCAGCACGCCGGTCACCGTCCAGTGGCCAACTACGACGGTGGCTTCACATTCACACCGCCGGAGGACAGGAGCGCCAGCGCGAGCACTCACATCCATGCTGCGCAGGGTCTCAGCTGGTCCGAGCCATCCGCGCCGGCTTCGACTACAAACGGTGCATCGCACTACGAGCACTATTCCTCCGTTTCTTCGGTTGCTATGCCGCCCGCCGGTGTCAACTCGCACAATGAACCATATCCTCCTCAGGCTTCCAACGGCAGGCCGGATCTCAATCATCGCAGCAGCTCCAACCTTTCCAACGACAGCGGCAACTTGTCCGCGTCCGACTACAGTTCGTACACCTATGGCCCGCGACAGTCGGAATCCAACACGTCGGTTTCGACCTTTTCGCCTCCAATCCTCTCAGGACCGTCCTCACGGCCCATGGGCACCGAGGAACGCCCATTGAAACGCACCCAATACGAGTATACTGGCATCGAGGCGCGCGTCAGCAAGGCTTCACTCAGCGCATGGGATGCGCTGGCCGATAGCGCAAGTCATCCGCGCTCCAATAGTGTATCAAGCCTGAGACGCTCGCAAAACTCGGCAGGCACCTCACCCACCGAGATGAACCGCCACGGCGCATCGCCAGCCCAATCGCAAGGCTCTGGCGGCCTGTCGGCTGCTTCGCCTCATTCGGACGGAAGCATCAATTACGGCTTGAACGCAGCTACCAAGCTGTCGCCGCTCGCGGGTGACAACGGCGACTCGCGTTACCACGACCAGTCGATGCTGATCAACCGTCTCAAACCGTACTATTCGGAAAAGGATCGACCATTTGTGGCGCTGGCCATCTCGCAATTCGAGGCGCTCGACTCGTTTGAAAAAATGATTCCATCGCGATACATTTTTGGTTCGGCGCCAGGCTCGGGCGGACGCGATCCACCGGCACACGTGCTGCTGGCGCTGCTCGCATTTCTGGCCCATCGCGCCTTGCTGTTGCCCGATAGCATGAACATAGAGGACCTCGATCTGCAAGCGGGCGATGTCGTGATGCGCTGCGCTAACAACTACGGCCGTCTTGAGGGCGACGATCGTAAGCAGATGCTGTCGTTCGCGCGTCGTAGTTGGTCGCTGGCCAATGACCTCATGCTTCAAAAAATTCGCGGCGGTGACGTCGATCCCAGGTTGATCATTACAGGCATGCTTCTCGAGATGGGCGCGGGCGAGGACGGTCTAAGCAGCAAGGGCCTCGCTCAGCGCAAGATGTGGCTCTTCCGATTGGCCTACTGCTGGCGACTCCATCAGCTGGATGCCAAACCCGACTCGGAAAGTTGGACCACACCTTGGGATGGTCCCGAGGTGCTGCAGAGTGCACTCGAGATTTCGGGCGGCTCGACCGCCGATGACCCACGAGCGCCGCTGCCACGCGCTGCAGACACACGCAGGATGGTGCAGGACCCCATCGAGCTCGAAGCGATTCGACGTCAGGTATCGCTCATCGTCACGGCCGCATACTGGGTGCAGACGGCAGAGATGCAGGTGCCCAAATTTGACATTTACACGATGGAATTTGAGCCAGCTGATGCCGACGACTACATCCACCATGGCTCAAATTGGACGCCCAAGGTGCATCCTGCCTCGAACGGGTACTTGACGCAAACGCGGGACCTCATCTTCCGCACGTACGGCCGTCTCACGCGACTCTTGCATACCCCGCTCGCCGACATTTGCACCGGCCATTCGCCCGAGCCGGATCTGCAGCATGCCATCACCGAGATGGAGACGACGCTGGACTGGCTCGTTGAGCGGATTGGCTCGGTAACGTACGATGGCCCCGAGATGCCCTTGCGTGTTGCAGCCTTCATCCACTCGCGCATTGTGGCATTGCTCATGTA
The DNA here is from genome assembly GCA_928852645.1 of Mycosarcoma mackinlayi. Lineage (NCBI taxonomy): Eukaryota > Fungi > Basidiomycota > Ustilaginomycetes > Ustilaginales > Mycosarcoma > Mycosarcoma mackinlayi. The sequence goes on along the minus strand of CAKMXS010000028.1, from coordinate 40,977 downwards.
CCGTCTCTTCACCTCGATCCAGGCGTTCTTCTTCCTCTTTCCGGAACGGACGACGGTCAAGACGGATAAGTCGCTTCGAATCGCTTCGACGCTCATGCCCAAGAACGAGCAGCGTTCCAACTTTGAAATGATCGCTGGCGGTGCCATGGTGCCGGAATCCGAGAGCGAGGACGACAGCGCGGCGGGCCGCGATTTCCAAGGACGCAAACTGCTGCCTCGACCTCAATTCTCGCGACATCCGATGAAGGCGTCGATGGCTGTCTTGTGGGAGACAGGGGCGGTTGCCAAGCGCTTGCTGTGGCTGCACCGAGCCCGCGATGCTGCGCTCGAGCCCATCGAAGGCAACGCTGACCAAGGATACAAGAGTGGTGAAGCGGAAAAGACGGGCAATGAAGTGGGCAAGACGATGGATGCGTCTTTGCGCGCCGTGCGTTGGCCGCGTCACCTGCGTCTCTTTGCACAGCACGCATATGCTATGGCAGCCGAGGCACACGTAGCAGGAACGTCTTGGATCGACACGTATCGCGACGAGAATCCTTCGTGGAAGAACCCAGCGACGTTTGACCTGTTGCCGCAGTTCAACAACGAGCACATTGAAAGTGGCTTGTGGGACACGGGCGATGCGTTTTTAGAGCTGCTCGAGGCAATGGCCAAGATGGGCAGCACGCATGCGCGCAGCAATGAAGAGTCGACGTTGCGATATCGACAGGAGCGATGGAATTGGGCCAAAAGATACCAGCAGCCACCGAGTGGTTTGACGAGCATGCCCAATCCCAAATAACCTAGCAGCCGGGCGACACGGGCGGATTGAGGATGGAAATTCACCTTTTATACCACAGGGAAGGAAGATTGTTTGTGTGGCTGTGAAAGGTTTGTGGATCTGTGATGGTGTTCGTGATTTAGAGCATCTCGCGGACGCACGCTGAGGCCGTGCAAAACAGGCGAGACGTGCATGAGAAGAGGCAAATGCGCGCACATGATTCCTCGGTACTACTGGTCAAATACTGCCGTTGGCGAAAAGAGTTAGTGCTCCAACAAGCATGATGTGTAGACTGGGGACGGTAAGGACATTGATCTGGATGCACTCCCTAGCCAAGATGCGAGACAGACAGACGGACGAGCACCAAAGAGGATCGATTGCAGTGTGTCTACTAGTACAGAGAGAGAGAGAGAAAGAGAAAAATTGGAAACAAAGTGGACGGGGTTAGAGGCCAAGACGGCGCTCCATGATGGTGTGCATGTCGGGAACATCTGCCGAGATTTCGGCTGCATTGGGAGAAGGTCAGCAACGAGATGAAAGGATCAAGAGAGTCAGCGGCTGCAAAACCTTTTGCATGTACTGATGGTGTGGATGGATGTGACATACAGGGAAGGAAGTCGCGAGGCTCGATACGCTCGTCGTCGCCATTGAGAATGTCGAGGTGAAGTTTGGAGATCGAGTTGGAGCTTCGAGTTGGGTCGAAGGCCGGGTTCTGTTCGACATCAAGATAACAAAAACATCGATATCAGTACCTTGCTCTGATGCAACTTTGCTTCGGGTCGCAATTCAAGTACTTACGTAGCTGACAATCTTTCGCTCCATCAAGACGTGAGCTGGTGCACCGATACCGTGAATGTTGCGCTGCATGGTGAGCTTGAGATTGTCCTGCGTTGCCTCCCAGTTCTCCAATCGGTTCTGGATGGGATGATGTGAGTGTGTTGATACCTGGTGCAGTACATTGTTGAGGCCGTGTCGCATGGTATCGTGGACACCGGCATAGACCGGGTGTGAAGTGGAAGAGTTGGTCGAGACTGAAGTGTGCGAAGCATATTGAGGGGGCACGAGCACGTAGCTCGGTTCGAGCTGCTGTTGCTTCTGAGATTGTGAGGCGGAGTTCATTTTGAGCGTGAGCAGGCGTACAAGATGATGTAGAAAAGGAAAAAGTGGTGATGGTGGTGGTGGTGGTTAACGATGATCAGAAGAGGGACGACTTGGTGCCAAGTGGAGCAAGAAGCGGGTCCGTGTGTTGCTCCTGCTTGTGCTGGTGCTGCTTGTGCTGCTGCTCAGTGGGAATGCGTGGCCATGTTGGCTCTGTCACATTTGGCACGTCAAAGTCGATCACAATGCGCGGGAGTAGAATTGTTAGACTGTTTGTATACGTAAGCATGACTTTCCTCTTAGAGTGGAGTTCAAGAAATTTTGGCACGAGCAAAAAAGTGTGAGAAGGCTCAAAGCTGAGCTTCAGAGACGAGAAGAAAACAGTCACAGCACAGCAGTCAGTCGAGCAAGAGCAGCAGGTGGCTCGCAGCTTGAAAGTCAAGTTTGAGAAGGAGAACATCCAATTGACACGCTTGTCGTCTTTGCCTCACCTCGCCCAACCTCTACCAACGAGCATCATCCATACACGCACAAGGCAAGGTGGCTACAATGGATCCGGACGGTCTCTTTGACTTTCTCGCTCCTGCAGAGGCTGCTCCGAGCCCAGCCGCCTCATCCGGCTCTTCACCATCCAAGAAGCAGAGGAAGCGATCCAAAGCCGCTGTTGCCTCTGTCCCTTCCTCTTCCAAGACCGGCACGAGCTCTCCCGCTGCCTCGCAGAAGAATGCCGACGCACCGAAATCCTTGTCGATAAACGCAGCTGCATCGTCCACAACACAAGAACGCAACGGCGATGCTGCTTCCGATGATGGCGATGCAGCACCAGGCCCCTCCAAACGTCAGAAGCTCAGTGGCGGCACCTCCGACAAGCCAGCGCCTGTCCCCACCGTAGTCACCGACGAATTTGTCGACGAGGCAACCCAAGCCATCCCCCTCGACAATGGTCTTGCGGCTCCCTCGCAGTCTGCAGAGCCAAGCAAGACCGCCACTCCAGGAGCCACATCCAGCACAGACGGCGCCTCTACCTCTACCGCTGATGACGCCAATGCTGCAGAGAAAAAGATGCACGTCACCCACTCGGTTCGTCACCAGGTTGCACTACCCCCCGACTATCCCTACGTACCGCTCTCCCAACACATCCCCAACAATCCTCCGGCCAAGGAATACAAGTTCACCCTCGACCCTTTCCAGCGCAACTCGGTCTCCTGCATCGAACGCAACGAGTCCGTGCTCGTGTCTGCGCACACATCGGCCGGTAAAACAGTCGTGGCCGAATATGCCATCGCTCAATGTCTCAAGAACGGTCAACGCGTCGTCTACACTTCCCCCATCAAGGCGCTCTCCAACCAAAAGTTCCGTGAGCTCACCGCAGAATTTGGTGACGTCGGCCTCATGACCGGTGATGTCACCATCAACCCCTCCGCGTCCTGCCTCGTCATGACCACCGAGATTCTGCGTTCCATGCTCTACCGTGGCTCCGAAATCATGCGTGAAGTCGCCTGGGTCGTCTTTGACGAGATCCACTACATGCGCGACAAGGAGCGCGGTGTCGTTTGGGAAGAGACCATCATTCTCTTGCCACGCAAGGTGCGCTACGTCTTCCTCTCCGCTACCATCCCCAACGCCATGCAGTTTGCAGAGTGGATCGCACACACCCACGCTCAGCCCTGCCACGTTGTCTACACCGACTTCCGACCCACCCCGCTTCAGCACTACCTCTTCCCGCAGGGCGGCGAAGGCATCCACCTCGTCGTCGACGAGCGCGGCACTTTCCGCGAGGACAACTTCCAGAAAGCTATGGGCGCCCTTGCCGATTCCAAGGGCGAAGACGTCGCCGATCCCAACGCTGGCGGCGGCAAGCGTCGTGGCCAAGTCAAAAAGGGAGGCAACGCAGGCAAGAAAGGCCCCTCCGACATCTACAAGATCGTCAAGATGATTATGGTCAAAAACTACAACCCTGTCATTGTCTTTGCCTTTTCCAAGCGCGAATGCGAGGCCCTGGCGTTGCAGATGAGCAAACTCGAGTTCAACACGGACGACGAAAAGGAGATGGTCTCCACCGTCTTCTCCAATGCCATCAACGCTCTCTCAGAAGAAGATCGCAGTCTTCCCCAGATCGAGCACATTTTGCCCCTCCTTCGCCGCGGCATCGGCATCCACCACGGAGGTCTGCTGCCCATCCTCAAAGAAGTCATCGAGATCCTCTTCCAAGAAGGTCTCATCAAGGTGCTTTTCGCTACCGAGACCTTCTCGATCGGTCTCAACATGCCCGCCAAAACTGTCGTCTTCACTGCCGTCAACAAGTGGGACGGCAAGGAGTTCCGCAATCTCACGTCGGGCGAATTTATTCAGATGTCCGGTCGAGCTGGTCGACGTGGTCTTGACGACCGAGGAATTGTCATCATGATGTTTGATGAAAAGCTGGAACCTAGTGCGGCCAAGACCATGGTCAAAGGCGAAGCCGATCGACTCAATTCGGCGTTCCATTTGGGATACAACATGATTCTCAACCTCATGCGTGTCGAAGGCATCTCGCCGGAGTACATGTTGGAGCGCTGCTTCTTCCAATTTCAGAACGCTGCTTCCGTCCCTGCGCTCGAGGCGGAACAGAAGGCGGCCGAGCAACAACGCGATCTCATCAAGGTCGAGCGCGAAGAAGAGGTCGCCGAGTACTACGACGTCAAGCATCAGCTCGAGACGCTGCGCAACGATGTGCAGACCGTCATGACGCATCCGTCGTACGTGCTGCCGTTCTTGCAGCCGGGTCGACTGGTCAAAGTCTGCCACGACGATCTCGACTTTGGATGGGGTGCCGTTGTATCTTACGAGAAGCGTCTTCCCAACACGCCGGGCAAGCGCGGTCCGGCCATTGACCCCAATGCGCCGCCACAGAACCACTACGTCGTCGACGTTCTCTTGCACTGCGCATCGGGCTCTGGTTCCAGCTCAGCAGATAAAAAGTCGAAGAACGATGCTGCGAGCAGCTTCCTCCCCTGCCCCGAGGGCAAGAAGGGCGAGATGGTCGTCGTTCCCGTGTTGCTTTCGACTATTCAGTCTCTGTCTGGCATTCGCATCTTCCTCGCCAAAGATTTGCGTCCGACTGAACCTCGTGAGACGGTGCGCAAGAACCTCGTCGAAGTCAAACGCCGCTTTCCCAAGGGCGTTCCTCTACTCGACCCGATCAAAGACATGAAGATCAAAGACGAGTCCTTTGCTCACCTCGTGGAGAAGATCAAAATTCTCGATGACAAGCTTTCCTCCTCGCCCCTGCGCAAAGACAAGGACCTGCCACAACTCTATTCAGCATATGCCAAGAAGCAGCAAGCACAGGAAGTCGTGTCTGGGATTGCGAAAAAGATTGCCGCCGCCCACTCTGTCTTGCAGCTGGACGAACTCAAGTGTCGCAAACGAGTGCTTCGACGACTCGGATTCACCACCTCGGATGACGTGGTCGAGAAAAAGGGTCGCGTAGCCTGTGAAATCTCCACGGGAGACGAACTCCTGCTGACAGAGATGATCTTCAATGGCGTTTTCAACGACCTCAGCCCACCGCAGTGTGCCGCGCTGCTATCGTGTTTTGTGTTTGGCGAGAAATCCACCACGCAAACCCGACTCAACGAGACGCTCGCCTCGCCCCTACGCATCATGCAGGAAACCGCACGTCGGATCGCCAAAGTCTCGATCGAATCCAAACTGCCGCTCGTAGAAGAAGAATACGTTTCGAGCTTTAAAGTTGAGCTGATGGATTTGGTCATGCAGTGGTGCAATGGCGCTAAATTTGCAGAGATATGCAAACTCACAGACGTGTTTGAGGGCAGCATCATCCGATGCATGCGCCGATTGCAAGAGTTGATCCGCCAGTTGGTGCAGGCTGCCAAAGCCATTGGTAATGAAGGATTGGCCGAAAAGTTTGAAAAGACGCTGGCGATGCTCGAGCGCGAGGGTAGCATTATTTTCAGTCCATCGCTGTATTTGTGATGCCAAGGATGGGAAGGGGAAAGGGTAGAATGAATGCAATGGAGATTGGATTTAGAAGAAACAAGTGATGATGCATTGTGTGGGGTGGATGATGCGTGATGATACATTAGTGAGGAATATAGGTGAGTCAATTGGGTTGACGAGCAACGTCGACCAACCTACCGTCGACCAGAGGAGAAACAAAGGCCAAATTCGACGTATCGTCCTCGTCGTCATTCGCGTTTGCATGCGTCTCGCCATCTTGACGCTTGTTTGTGACTCGATGCCTGTCTGCTAGCCCGTTGGTGGCGGAAGCCTTGATATCCGACCTCAGCTGCTCCATCTGTTGTTGATCCAGGTGGAACGAGGTGCTTGCCACGGCGCCGTGGTTAAAGTTGCTCGAGGCGATGCCTCTATCCACGCCCGCGCCGGCGGCCCCGCTGCTGTTGGCGTTTGCATTTTTGTTCTCCTCGTCTCCATGGCTGAGCTCTTCATGCTTCTCGACGAGATGCGAGAGCCCCTGGTCCTGGGTGGTAATAAACCGTTCGAGCACATCGAGCAGTTTCTCTTGCTCTGTGAGATTCATGTCCATCCCTCCAGGTAGCGATTTGGCTGCCTGTTCTAGGCGTGAGAAACTCTGGCGCAAGTGGCTGGCTTTCTCGACGATTTCCTGCGAGAGTTGCGTCGGTGTCCCCTTACTCACAGACCCGGCGTTGGTGGCGGTGAGGAAAGCCAAAGTCGCATCGGCATCACCTTCGTCGACCGCCATGCTGCCGAGAGCAATGTTGGCGCCTCCCCCTCCTCCTTCTGCCCCCTCGTCCGCTTCTTCATCCTGGACCGGCTTAGAACCATCAGCAGCCGTGCGGGTGTATAGCCTTGCTTGCGCTTCGGCTGCACGCATGACCAGTCTCAGAAGCTCGCGAATCTGAGCGAGCAACCCAGATGCGAGCGATGGGTCAAACAGTGCATTATCGATCGCGTCTCCTTCTTCACCGCTGGAACGCATGCGTTTAGCAGCGGGGATGCCCGTCTCGGTCGAGGGCTCGAACGAGCGTGTTGCCGCATGCGACGACGTAGCCGCAACCGCAGCTGCAGCACCCGAGTTGGGCGGAAGAGGCTCGTTGAACCTCCGATGGACACGGTCGAACTGCGAGTGGTGTTCCGAGCCTCCAACGTGGAGCGCATCACGGAACCCGCCGGGTGACTGATCGACCACCATGCGAAACATGTCCTTGTCGAGCGAGCCCGATCGACCACGTTGCTTGACCGGCGTCGACGGAGTATCGCCGGCGCTACTTGTTGTCGTGGGACGCTTCATGCCTCGCTGCAGAAGGTTGAGCGACCGCGCGCGAGAAATGGCGATGCGGGTGCGCTTGCTCAGCGTGTCGATCTCGTCATCTCCCCCTTCCACTTGACCTTTCTCCTGCTCCTCGGAATCCTCTTGTCCATCACCGCTCGCGAGAGAAGCTGCATTCTCGGCCTGCAACCGACGCATCTGCTTCATACGCCATAGATAGCTGGCTCCTAAGAGAAACTTGCGCACAATCGCCGACATGAGCTGCCCATTTTCGTGATCGACGACAAATCGGCCGCGCTTCAAAGCTTCAAAGCCATCGTAGCCTTCCGCTAGGTATTCTCGCGTAACCACGCGGTATGTCTTGTCCATCTCGAGCGGTCCTCGACTGACCAAAGCTGGACGGTGGACTTCAACGTCGTATCCGCCCGAGGGCAGTTTGGTGACCGAGAAGCGACGCAATTTGCCTACATCTCGCGATTCAGAGTCGACCTCGTCTGGCTTGTCGACATCCATCGCGTCTTCGTTTTGCTGCGCAGGCGTGTCCAGCGGGTTGTCGAGCAACTCGACGCTGACAAGCCTTTCACCGGGGGTCCGCCTCGAATCCCATTTGACCATCATGCCCGCCACCTGCGGAAAACGCCCCTCCTGTTTCGGATACATCGACAATCCGTTCTCCAACGCATCCCAAATATCTTGACCCTTCAACTCCTTGCACACTACCGCATCCTCAAATGGCAGGATCTCCAACACATCCGACAAAGCAATTTTGCCCGGACCATACATCTGATCGCCTCTCAAACTTCCACCGCAGATAATGGCGCAGTCGACCTCTCGAAGGTTGGGCGGACGCCGCTCGTTGAGTTCGCCGCGATTGTCGCGTTCGCGCAGCACCTCTTCGTACGAGTTCATGAGGACGTCGGCGACAAAGTTGCCAAAGGCGGATTCGTCGGTGCGGACCTTCTCAGATCGGACATCCCAAGGAGTGAGCGTGTAGGCGACGCTCTGCGAGGTGGATTTCGAGATCTTGGCGAGGAGATCGTCGAGCATGGATTTGAGGTGAGGCGCGGTGGGGTCCGAGGCAGAGGCGCGATAGCGTCTGACCGAGAGCGATTGTATTGTTCGTTTTCGAATGGCCGAGTCGTTGCGCTCGATGAGTTCGAGGCGAAGCTCCGAGAGGTCGCGGAAATCGGTTCCTGACTTGACGACCATGGCAGCCTTGTCGTTCTCCGTCCCCGGCTCGCCGCGCGCAAAGTCGTCCCCTTGATAGGACGAGGCGCCGTTGCCGACGTAGTAGATGTGGTCATGGCCACCGAGCACGAGGTCTACACCGTGAGAGTCAGCGTCTGGATTGGATACGGCACCTACCGCATTGGCAAAGTCAATGTCGTTCGGCAGCCGGCTGTGCGTGATGGCGATAACGAGCTCGCACGCTTCTCCTTCTGGATCCCGCAGCATCTTGCTCAATCTGATAGCCGTCTTGACCATATTTCTGTATACGAAACCCTCTGGGAAACTCGGCACCGTTGCAATCCATTCCTTTTCAACGATTCCAATACACCCTACTTTGACACCCTGCACCGTCGTGGTCCAGTACCTCACTGTTCCCTCTACTTGTGCGTCGTCGTCCTGAAAGTCTTCATCCCAGCTACTACAATCCTTGTTCTGCTCTGCACTTTTGCCCGATCGATCCACCACATTGGAGAAAAGCCAGGGAAAGTTGTTCTGCGCCATCAAGGTCTGCAGATGCGGATAGCCGAAATCCCAATCGTGGTTGCCCAAACAGGCGCAATCGAGGTTCATCGCATTGATGACGGGGATCAGATGGGTTCCTCGCGTGACGCTGCTCTCGACCGACGGAGAGTAGAGGTCTCCGCTGAAGAGCACGAGGCCTTTGCGTTGGCGAGACTTCGAGTGCTCGGACCAATCGCGTGAGCCGGCAGTGGTGGTGGAGGACGAAGAAGAAGAAGGCGGGGGGAGGTTGGCGAGTGAGGATGGTTCACCCCAAGATTCACGGATGGACTGGATCTTGGCTGCGAACTGATCAGCGCCGATGGTGCCACCAGAAGCTTTGTCCTTTTGCCGTACGCGGTAAACGTCGTTGAAGTGGATGATGGGGAGTGTGACGGGCATGGTTGTGGGTAGGTCTAAGCAAGGACAGCGGGCGAAAGAGCGTGGTATGTGAGAAATGCTAGATAGGTCTTATCAGCGGCCAACTGATCACGCTTCTTTGAGTATGTGACAGGGGATGTGAGGGTGGTGATGGTGTTGGTGTTGGTGTTGGTTGAGAGACAGCAAAAGACCGGACCAACGCACCCGAGTCCCGCGCAGGGTCGAATCTTCCAAACGGTCCGTGCTTTTCGGGAAACGGCTCACCCGATTCACAAGCCATTTCGGTTTAGTTACGACATGATCGGGCCACACAGCTTTCTGGATCTCCATGACACCATCTTGAACCACAAGGTCTCCTCTGCCTCCTCCTCTGCCCGGCACGTTGTACAGCGTCAAGACCGCTACTGGATCATCGAACCATTCGTCATATCCAGCCCAGGCTTGCTGTGCGCCCAACACCGACTTGCCTGGACAACAATCACACACATATACACACACACAATGTCACGCGATCCGTACCACGATTTCGCCTCGGACCTCAAATCATCGCTTTCATCCGCCCGGTCTCTCTCGCAGTCGTATCGTCAACTCATCTCGCGCCCATCCTCGTCGTCGCATGCCTCTTCTTCGTCTGCGCATGCTTCAGGAGAGATCGAGTCGGCATACGACCGGCTATCGGATGCAATCGAAGGGTTACGACAGGATGTCGAGGATGTGAAGCAGAGCGTGCTCGTAGTCGAACGCAGCGGACCGGAAAGGTTTGGAGTATTGCCAGAAGAGTTGCAGAGCAGAAAAGCGTTTGTTGCTGAATGTGAGGCCGAAGTCAAGGTACGTTCTTGGAGGCAAAGCTTGGCATGTGGGTGTTGGAAGAGCAATTGATGCTAACCTTTCTCACGTTATGAACTCATCTCTGGTCAACGATGACGGAACGACAGGCATTGTCGAAAGTGGTCAAAGAGTCTTCACCTGGTGGAAGAGACAACGCGAGACGCAGTTCGGTCAACATCAACATGGACGATGCAGACGAAGATGCCACCGAAGCATTTGAACGAGAGCAACAGCAGGTTAGCTTCACCCCCTCTATCTTTCTACACACTTCGACCTCCCTCTCTTCTTGCTCACCTTTGACTAAGTTTTGTTGCACACACAAACACAGATTCTCATGACACGCCAAGATTCAACCCTGGACAAGATTGGAACGACGCTAAGCTCGCTTCGCAACCAAGCCGGCATGATGGGCCAGGAGATTGGCGAACAGATCGAGATCATCGATGCATTTGACAACGAGGTAGATCAGAGCCAGGGCCGACTAGGCAAAGCGATGCGCAAGATGGACGAGGTGGTGCGCATCAGTGATGAACGGTTAGGAGGATGGTGTGTTTGGATCTTGATTGTGATCCTGTTTTTGTTGTTGTTAGTGGTGTTTTTGATATGAGTCTTGGGGTGGACTAGAGACTATCAAGACAATTCATCATATCCTGCTCTAACAAGGCTGCGGCCATCGTCTTGGGATTGTGCTTCAAAGAACAAAGGTGAGAGCAATGTGGTTGAGGATCGCGGCGGGTTGATGGCTTCTAAAAGTGCACGACACGTTGTCTGCAGCGCCTCCACACGGAGCAAAGCTGCAGCACTAAAATCAAGGCACAGGAGCAGTCTTTTCTTGTTCAGCTCCCACATCAACTCTCACACGAGGTCGGACCAACACTGCTACTGCAACTGCGACTGGGACTTGTTGATCTTCTTCTTACAACCACCATCATCCCCTTGTTTGCTCGCTCCGTACATCCATGACGTCCATCGACGCTCGCTAGCGGTGTCTTGCGTCTACGCTATGGTTTCAGACTCTCGTTGATCCTTCTCTCAGCACCGCCCGCACACACCCGCACAAACAAAGGGCCTCCTCCACCATGACAACCGATAGCCCCGATGATGGGTCGCAGCCCATCAACTTTCGCGCCGCACTCGCAGCTTTTGAGCAAAACTCTGTTACAGCCACCACCAGCTACCACTCGCCCAAACCGCGTGCCGCTCAACCAGCGAATCATCGTCCTCCACCACCTCGAACTCCTGCACGCCCTTCATCGGGTCACGACCCCGTGCCGCGCTCTTCCTCCACTCCACGCATCCGCAACAACTCTGACAGCCTCATGCCACCCTCTGTCAGCACGGCGCCATCGCCCGTCCTGGCTCCTACCACCTCGGCATCGGGCATGCTTGGTGCTCCCTCACACACCTTTCCCCCCTTGAACAAGACGGGGAGCGGCACGAGCTTGAACGACTTGATGAGCAAGACGCTGCCACGCAGTAGGGGCGCCAGTTCAACAGCTAGTACTTCTTCTCGCAATCGAAGCAGATCCATCGCTAGCAGTCAAGGCAATGCCAGCGCTGGCAACTCGGCTCCTGCTTCCGGCCGATCCAGTCCGTCCCTTTCCCGTGGAACCATCTACGGTCTCTTTGGAGACGATGCGCGACGAGCCCAAAGTCCAGCATCGACCTCGCAACACATGTTGGATACCAGTGCAGAGGACGACATGTTTGCACATGCCGTCATGGACCGCTCCAGCACACCCGCTTCGATTCGATCCACAACGACAAGCAGCTCGCTCGTGCCTCCGTCCCAATTCCCGTCGCGCAAAGGAAGTGCATCATCCACCAACTCGGCCAACACCACTTCGTCTACACCACGACTACCACCGCGACCGGGAGGAAGCCTGCAACCCAGTCCGACGATTTCCGAATTTGGTCAGCTGCCACCGGTGGTGGGTGGAGCAGGGGGAGCAACGCCGAAAGTGGGCTTGACGTATGCAACCTATACACCGGGAGTTAAGCGTGGATCTGGGGGCAATGGCGCGGATGCGATTATGGCGCATCCTCCTGCGCTGCCGCCTCGCAGTGCGACGCTGGGGCAGGCGGAACGGGCCAGTAGTACGCCCTACCAGCCGAGGCAGCCGAGTCCAATGAAAGGGGCACCTCGGCCAAGTGTACCGGTCAAACCAAGTGTCGCTGGAGCTGGAGCAATCAAACCACCACCACCGCCACGCCCAGCAAAGGCGTTCGCAGCGCTCGATGGAGGAGCTGGTGGGTTCCGGTTTGGTGCCACGCAAGACGCGTCTGCTTCGCCACAGCAGCCGCTAGCACGGGCCCGTCCGCGCACAGCGACGCAACATCAACGCAGTCTCACCGGCGGCAGCAACTTGTCAAGCAGCGCCCATGCGCATCGAAAGAGCGGCAGCAACGTATTTACCAGCATCAGTCTGTCGGATGATGCGAGCGGAGAGCTGAAACGCAGTCTGGAATCCGACCTGCATGCGGACCACTCGACGCAGCTGCCTCCTCCGACGCGGGGTAGACTGCCCTCGGCGACTGGAGCGTATCCGACGCTGCCCACCAATCGCGGTTCTTCGACGGGGGGCACAGCAGCATCGGCGGCAGGCGGAGTTGTGAGCTCGCTCATTGGCACAGCGGCATCTGCACTGCCCTTGTTCAAATCGAGTGCTGGCAGCGGCAGTCGATCGCTGGCGGACGGTGCGCCTTCCAAGCAGTACGGAGCGGTGGTGAGCAGAAGCGCGAGTGCAGGATCTGACTTGACAGCGGTGGGCGATGCCAAGGGCCAAGTTGCAATGTGGGGGAGAGCGGTGCAGTTGGCAGATGCGAGTGTCGTCGGCCCTCGGGGGTCAGTCGAAGGCATGTTGAAGGATCCTAAAGACGAAAAGGCGAGGAGACGATATGAGGACTTGTTCGAGACGTTGCTTGTGCAACAACAGATAAAGTTAGAAGTAAGCGTGCACGGTTCAGCAGCGGAAAGCAGCGCAATGGACCGAACAGGCAGTGGAGTACAAGCTTTGCGTGGATGGTTCGAATCGGATCCCTCCACTACTGCGTCGACACAGACTGCATCGTCAGCGTCTCCAGCTTCCCACTCTGTGCTCACCACCGAGGAACGCACGACTTGTTCGGCACTATCGCCTTTGACCATCCGCAAAGTCTGGACGCGATCGCGGCTTGCAAGCCACTTCCTGGCCCAGCTGTGGGACCAAGCCTTGCTCTCGCAACCTACGACGCCCAACGCGATCGAAAGGACGACATTCGTCAAAGCCATGGCCACCATCGATGCCGAGCTGCAACGTAAACAGCAGCGCAGACAGAGCCGCCAGCAACAAGGCACCGTCACCATCGCATCAGGCGCAGGGAGAAGAATGCCCCCTCCACCGCCCGCATCCACCACCACCGTGTAAGCAAACCTGTGTTCTTTTGGTTGTTGCGTCAAATCTTTGTTGACCCGATTCATTGGGTTACAACCAGTCAGCAGTAAAGCCATCCAAGTGTGCATGTGTGTACGTGCATGGTTGCGCGTGACTAAAAGAGTATCGTGTTGCAGGAGAAAAGGGGGTGCAAGACTGATCGTGTTGTACAAATACATTGGCGTCAAAGCGGCGGAAGCGTTAAGGGGTGCGTGAAACAGCGTGAGGATGTGTGTGATGATCACAGAGCGTCGGAAGCGGTGCTGCCTACGGGCGCAAGTGTGCCATGGATCAAATCTGTGCGCATCAAAGAGACAAGTGGATCAGCGTTCCTCATTGTATTGTATCGGCTCTTTCATCGATGGTTGTGGACACTCACCCTGTATCGACGATTCGAGCGCATCGATGCGGTTGCTCATCTCGTTCACTGTTTGTCGTGCAGCCGTAAATGCGCAGACGTCAGTACCTCGTACCTCTTTCCTTTCGCTCCGCCATATCAAGCCTGTCAAGACGAGAAAATCACTCACTCCTCGCAGTGACTTGACCATTCATATCGTCGAACCGGCTCTCGAGTTGTCCCAATACGCTATCTACCCAATCGATCAGTTGGTGCGGCGACGAAATGTCGGGTGCTTGCAGGCTGTTTCCTGCTGCTGCTGTTGTTGTGGTGGGACCAGCACTGTCTGTGTGAGAGGATGCGCTGGTGGCTGTGGAGGATGTGGCGATTGCTGCAGACATGATGCGAGGATCGTGGGTTAGAGATGAGGATGGTGGTGGTGATCGTGATCGTGATGGTGTTGGTGATGGTGTTTGTGTAACGGTGTTGTTCTCTCGCGACGCGGAGAAATTTTAAATAATTATAAAAATAAAAAAGTGTTGCTTTGTGCGATCAGATTTCGCACGTCCCCGCTCCCTTTGTTCGTCGCTACCATCATCATCACCATCATTGCTGTTCTTTCTGATGACCTTTTTCCCACGGTTACGCAGCAGCCGAGAGGACAAAGGGAACATCTACTCAACGCACATCGCATACTCGGTCTGGCGGCAAGAGTAGTCTATAAAGTTTCAGCCCTTGTTTCTCGACCGCGCACGTCTTCTTCCGACCACCATCCAAGCATCGAGCGTCATCCCAACACACACACACGCTTTCCCTGTCGTCTATATTAGCATCGCAGAATTCGTCAAAGATGGCTGCTACCACAACATCCGCTACATCCTCTCCGTCGGCTCTCGACATTCTCTGCTCGCCCTACCTCCCCTTGGACCCATCCTCATCGACATGGTCGGACCTCACCCCGACGCCGCAATCTGAATCGTCGTCGCCCATGTGTCCGATCCTCTACACGCCCGACTACGCCTCGGCCATGTCGCTCTACCGTTCGCTCACCACCTCTAACCGTCTCTCTACGCTCTCGCATCCACTCGAAGGCCTCGAACTCTCTCCACGCGCACTGGCACTCACTTCACACCTGATCCAGCTCAACCCGTCACATTTTAGCATATGGCAATACCGCGCACTCATCCTCCTCCACTCTCCCCAGCTCGAACAGACCAGGCAAGCGGTTCTCAGAGCAGAATTAAAATGGCTGGACGAACTGGCACATCGCAATATGAAGTCGTACCAGGTATGGCAGCACCGTCGTATCGTCGTATCTGCGCTGGGCGATCCGGCTGGGGAATTGGCGTTTGTAGAGGAAAACTTGGCCAGGGATGCCAAGAACTATCACACCTGGGGATACCGCCAATGGATTCTCGCGCATTTTGGTGGACTCTCGCTCGGTCTTGGCACCGCCAACGGTAGCAGCGGTACGGGATCTAAAGGTGCAGGCGCTTTCCCCGCCTTGTGGGACGCAGAACTAGACTATGTTGATCGTCTGCTGCAAGACGACGTACGCAATAATTCCGCATGGAATCACCGCTGGTTTGTCCAGTTCAGCCGCTACGGTCTCACCGGAAACAACTCGTCATCATCCACCAGATCGCTGGAGCACCTTGATCTGGCCACGATGCGCAAGACGCTGAAATTCGAAATGGCCTATACCAAAACGTGGTTGTCGATCGTGCCCAACAACGCTTCGGCTTGGACGTACCTGCGTGCACTGCACACAAGTGTGGCCGAACAGCTAAAAACACCCATGGCGGACAAGCTCGGCTGGATAAAAACACTGGTTTCAAGTCAGACTGAGGCACGTCGCGATCCTAGCGTCGACCTCATGGGTCGTAGTGCCGTTGGTGCGCTCGAGTGGTGGTTGGATTGTCTGCTCGAGCAGATACCAGCAGTGAAGCAAGGTGAGCATGGAGCTGAGCAAAAGCAATCCTTGTTGAACGAGGCAGAGTTACTGGTAAAGAGACTCTGTGTTGCGGATCCGGTGAGAAAACGCTTCTATGCCTACCGCTTCAAGAGTCTTTGTCGTTTGCTTCAGCAGTAAACGTTAGCATCTTTCACTCCTCTTGCAAGTCTTTTGTCATTCATGCCAATTCTCATCGCGTTCTCCTACTGCGGGCCACAACTTTTACATTGACACAAGTATGATCCGCGTCAGGCCCCTGCTGTGCAACACTTTGAACCAAACCGGCCGTCGCTCCCAACAAAATGGGCGCGGCGCTCAGTACAACTTTGGTGGACCCGCTGGGCCCCATACCCACCTCCTGAGATCGGTGAAGCAATTGCTGCTTGTTTCGGGCTGGCCAAAATCGGCGATAAGCACCATGTATCCTGCGCAGAGTGTTGCCAGGATCCCGCCGAGCACGTTGAGTCGATTCTGGTTCTTGTTGGGTTCGAGCGCATCATGGCGCGTAACACGGCGGAAGAATTTGGCGCGTTGCTGCGGCGTCACGCTGCCCAAAGATTGTGCAACGGTAGGCGTGGTGGGCGGCCGAGTGTAGAATGCCGAGAGAATATCGTCGGCGGTTTGCGAGGTAGCATCGGCGGCGGTGGTGGTGGTGGTGGTGGTGGAGCTAGAGGAGCGAGGAGTGGGGACCGGGGCAAGCGGCGACGTCGGGTGCAGATGCGATTGCGGTGCTGTCCACAACGACTGTGATCCAGCTTGCGCCGGTTGCGGACACAAGGTCGGATCTTCCACCTGTCCAACATCGATAGAAACCAAAGGGAAAAAAGGGAGTGCGGTCAAGCGATCAAGGTCAGCAGCTGTCTACCACCATATGTTCGGTCGCTCATCCCCATGCTCTCCCCAACCCATGCGCATATCCTCATTCCCCCGACCATACATTTCGTACAACTAGATTACCACACGCAAAACAACGCTTGTAAGAAG
Organism: Mycosarcoma mackinlayi; assembly: GCA_928852645.1. Classification (NCBI taxonomy): domain Eukaryota; kingdom Fungi; phylum Basidiomycota; class Ustilaginomycetes; order Ustilaginales; genus Mycosarcoma; species Mycosarcoma mackinlayi. The sequence goes on along the minus strand of CAKMXS010000028.1, from coordinate 24,240 downwards.
CTACATACAACAAAAGACCCCCATCGTCCAGTCCATTCCTCTCCCTGGGTCTTGGTCCACCTTGGACGCGCATGGGGTTTTCAGGGGGGAGAACGAAAGGAAGAGATGTCTTGCGTCCACATGCATCAAATGCTCACAGTGCTTTCTTGCTCTTGTCGCAACTCGGGTTTCGCACGCCCTTCTTCGGCCCATGTCTTGGTACGCAGGCTCAAGGCGTGCAGACCACGTTGAAACTCTGGCTCGAGCAGCGCATTGACCGCGCGATGGCGCTTGATCTGCGTCATGCCGGAAAACTTGTCCGAGATGACGTGTACGTAGAAATGTGTCTCGCCGTTACCTCCGCCTTGGGCGGCCATGGCAGCGTGGTGCGCGTGCTTGCTCGAATCATTGCGGATGTCGACCTGCACCGAGGGTCCGAATTCGGCTTCGAGCTTGCTGCGCATTGATGACTCCATGCTCGTTGGAGCGTTTGAAGAGGACGAGGACGAGGTGGCGTATCCACGTGTTTGGCCAGACATGGTAGAGACAGGTGTGGCTGCTGAGGCTGATGCTGAAGAAGAGGCAGATGTCGAAGCGAGGGTGGGGCGTACAATGACGGGGATGCGGGCGCGTGTGTTGGAGGGCAAAATGTGAGCAACGAGTTCGTAGCGACCCGTCTTTTTGATGCGGCCAAGCTTGTCGATTGCCTCACTGTCGTGCTGAGAGCCGGCCACTAGCGTAAACTCGCACGCCGTGTTGATCTGTGCCAGAGTAAGGCGATTGAGCTGCACCTCTTTTCCCTCTTGGCTGTAATCCGTCTCGAGATCAAACGCTCCCTCGTGCCTCAAGAATTCGACAACGTCGCTGGTCGAGATGCTTCCCTGAATACCCAGTGCTGGCTTTGGCAGCTCGGTCTCGCCACTGGCCGATATCGTCGAAGGTCGATACTTGGTCGTGGTCTGTCTGGCAAACACAACCGGAGGCGCAACTTCGAGCTTCCTTCGCAGACTCAACAATTGAAGTGGACCCAATTCCCTCGACAGAGCGTCTCTTGCCTGCTGGAGTTCGAGCGCAGCTTGAGCCGATTCGAGTTGCGACTCAACGATCGAAGCGTTGGCTTTTTGATTGGACAGCTGGAACGGCGTTGGCAAAGGCTGGTAGATGGCTTTACGCGAAGGGAGCAACTCGTTGCGCATACGCCCCGGTTGGACAAGAACGATGCTTCCAGCAGAGCCGAGACCGGCAACTTCGGTCTGTAGTTGAACACGTACGAGCCTCCTTTGCGAAAGTGTGCGGGCCTGTCGATGAGCGATGCAGAGAGTATCAGATCATCGAGTCCTGCGAGGGTGTTTGTTTTGACAGAGAGGATGGAGCTAGAACTTACAGTGTGTGCGATGTTGGAGACGGCGGTTGCTCTCATCTCGTGTGAAGGGGAAGGGAGATGCTCGCTTCCGCTAGAAGTGCACAGGATGTCGAAGCAGGTACGGCGGCGTGATGATGATGATGGTAGTGATAGGCTGATGGTGAGCAGCAAACACCCTTTTTTTGTCTTTCAAGAAAGCGCCTTCCTTCTTGCCATTTTCCTCGTCGATCCGATAAAACATCCGCGCGAGAAGTGAAAAAGACAGAATGCAAATGTTAGACCTGGACCATGATCTGGTTCACAAGAATGGTCGATAATTCAATTGGCTGGCTGACTAACTCTTGTCGGCTTCGTCTCTCACCGTTTGCCTCCGACAAATATGGACGGAATGGATTTCTGTTTCCTGTCAAAGGCAGCAGGCGGCGATCTGTCAAGATCCAAAAAAACAAAAACAAAAAAGGTTGACTGGTCGACTTGGATTCTTCTCAAAAAACCCGTGTCGATCTCTCCACATGATGGCCAAAAGATCCTTTGTTGCTTCCTTGCTCCCTTATCATCATCTCGTCACGATACTCGCTTCGCCCAGCCTGCGATCGAGGTCACACCGCTCCATCTGTTACTTTTCTGCGTCCCCTTGTCCTTTGCAAATCGAAGGGTTCTTCGCTAGCTACCACCACTGAACCGAAAGGACTCAAAAACGCACGGACGCAACGGTATCAGCGGGGAGCTCAAACAGAACCAAACCCCCTTTGGCAGCTTCTTTATCTAGCCACCGCCATGCCGTCCAGACTGCCGCAGACGGCACTATCCAGCGTTGTGCGAGCGCGGCCACGGTCATTGCTGGCCACTCGATCGCTCGCCTCGACATCACTCATCCGTGCACAATCTAGCTGGGCATCCGCGATAGATCAGGCAAAGAGCCTAGTACAGGATCAACTTTCCCAGTTTCCAGCTGCTTCATCATCATCCTTTTCTTCTTCTACATCATCATCATCTACCACTGCCGCATTCTTTGGTGCCTCAGATAGCGCCTCCTCTTCCTCCACCGCCGCACCGTCGACACCCATCATCCAAGACCCACTCTCGCTCGTATCCTCCGAACTCTCCTCTCTCCGCTCCAATGTCTCCTCCTTGCTCGGCTCGGGTCACCCAAGCCTGGATACGATAGCAAAGTACTACTTCCAAGCCGAGGGCAAGCATGTTCGACCGCTCATCGTGCTTCTCATGAGCAAAGCCGTCAACGGTCTCTCGCCGCTCTATCCTGATCTGCTCGCGCAGGCACAGAGCTCTGCACATCGCAGCGATACGGGCAAATCTATCGAACGCGATATGGGCATCAACGAGCCTCTCTCACCCGGCAGCGTGCTCAACGACTTTAATCCGCACATGGAGAGCATCGAAGGATCGCTGCCGGCTTCGCATCAGGATGGAACCGCGGCAGCGGCGCTAGCATCGGCGACCGGTGCCATCCTCCCCACACAGCGCAGACTCGCCGAAATCACCGAGATGATCCACGTCGCATCTCTTCTGCATGACGATGTGATCGATGCATCACCGCTGCGACGTGGTGCTCCGTCGGCGCCTTCGGCGTTTGGCAACAAGCTCAGCATCCTCGGAGGCGATTTCTTGCTCGGACGCGCTTCCGTGGCCCTGGCGCGGCTCCGCGATGCCGAAGTCGTCGAGTTGCTCGCCACCGTCATTGCCAACTTGGTCGAGGGCGAAGTGATGCAGCTCAAATCGCAGGCGGCGGCGGCGGCTGCTGAGTCGAGCGAGGCTTCTGCATCGTCTACGACCCCCTCGCATGCTAACATTTGGGAATCGGAAGGCCTGCTAGCGCACACCATGGGACTTTCCGAGCCAGAGGCCAAGCGAGCCGTCGATCAAGCGGTGGCAGCGCAGAACCAGCCCACACCGGCCCACTTTTCGCTCTACCTGCAAAAAACCTACCTCAAAACCGCCGCTCTCATCGCCAAATCTACCCGAGCTTCCGTCATCCTCGCCGGCTGCGGAGCCGACGCCATCTCCAAAGCCAACCTGCCCCCCTCGGTCGCAGAGCACATGCGTGCCATCAGAGACGCAGCCTACGGCTACGGCCGCAACCTCGGCATCGCTTTTCAACTCGTCGACGACCTGTTGGACTTCCAATCCACCTCGGCTGCCTTTGGCAAACCCTCCGGTGGCGCCGATCTCAGACTAGGCCTCGCCACCGCTCCCGTGTTGTACGCCTGGCAGGAATTGCCCGGCCAAGGCATCCACGAGATGGTCGCCAGAAGATTTGAAGGCGACGGCGATGTGGAGAAGATGTTGAGGCTGGTAGATAGGAGTGAGGGGTTAAAGAGGACTGCAGAGCTCGCAAAGCAACATGCGATGAGGGCGAGGCAGCATCTGGATGTGCTGCCGGAATCTGAGGCCAAGCAGGCGCTCATCAGGTTGAACGAGCAGGTGATCAAGCGGGTCAAATAGACGTAACTGCATCTAGAGGTGTTGCTTCTGGCGTCTTTCCGAAATGTCTCTTGTACAACAACGCACTTGCTATTTTTGTCTTCTTCCCCCCTCTGTCATCGTCATTTCATAGACATTTCACCCATCACTTTTTGCTTTGATACGCAGATCATCGTGTGTGTGCGCCCTTTCCTTTTCCGTCAGTGACCGACGCCATCCTGCTGATCGTCGATCTTGATCGAAAGCCTAGTGCAGACTGAGATCAAAACACAATTCGGCTCGCTTCCACTTGCCCGTTTGTTTCCGCTCGGGATCCGGGATTTCCCTCTGAAATTGCTCCATCAACTTCTCCCATCGGTCAACGTCCGGATTGGCCCCGTCGGTCGCTGCCTTTTTTTCAAACGAGAAGTCGTCCTCGACATCCATGATCATGACCAGTCGGTCGGCAAAGTGGAAGATGCGCATGTTGAGCACGCCAGAGCCTGGGTAGCGGATCGAGTCGACGATGGGTCGAGGTACGTTGCCCGGTGCGTGGTAGTCGATATACTGCTTGACCAGCGACGGGTCTGAGGCTATGTCGAGTAGCAGTACTTCTTGGCGCACCATTATTGGGGCGAACAAAAGAGATCAAAAACGAATACAAGACTATGGTTCTGCTAGCATATGTCTGCTGTGATCAATGTGATTGAAGAGGTAGGTAGTTGTCGGTGGAGGTCTTGGAAGAGTTCATCCCAAAGTCGTGTCTCTGTTGGCAGGTGCCGAAGAAACCGCCTGGAAGCCGCCCACGCTGATCCGTCGAGAACGAGATTTTGCCATGTTTTTGTTAGGCCGTTGATTGTGTGCGGCACGCGGCCGTGCCTCACGCAACAGCCGGAATCCACTTATCGTGCACACTGTGCTGTGCAGTATCGTGCCCGTAGACAACGCATGACGTTCGTCGGTGGGTCGCGGTACCGACTGCCGGAGAACACAGACAGCGAACGGAAACGCATGCCGGCTATGTTATCTCTGCACCACCATCACCACCACCCGAATTGATCGAGCACGCGGTCGGTGGGCAGAGCAGCGCCTCACCTTGGCCTGAAATGTGGCACCCGGCATACTTTGTCGCCATCGAGCTTCGAGCCGCGCCACGCTCACAGGATTCCAATCTCGCGGCTCTCCATGCCTCGCTGCAAGGTCAAGCACGACTCAAGGCGTGGAACAACGTTTTACCCTCGCGTTCCAAGGTCAAAGAGCGAGCCGTCGGGTCTTGGCTGCTGAACCCCGCACCGAGAAAGTGTTGTTGTCCGCGTCTCGTGTGTGTCGTGTAGCAAGCTGTCCCTTACTGGAAGCGAGGTCTGAACCGAGGCCGGCAGCACGATGCGAGGAGGTGCCCGAAGAAGGAAGAGAGGAAAAAAGCGAGCGAGAGACAGTCCCGCTGAACACTGTGCTGAGCGACTACTGAAATAGAGTGCCAGAGTCAGAGCTGTAGCCTTGCATGATTTTTAGGTTCGGTAGAGACGATAGCCGAAAGCTCAACAAGAGCAAGAACTCTGGAAGTATGTGCGGTTGTACACACTATACCTGACTTGCTGCTTTCAAGGGTCCGCGTTGGGCTGAGTTTCAAAATCCGTCCGCCTGCCTTTGGTCTTGCACAAGGGTGATCCGCCAAAGAGGCAAGACCGCAACGGCGACTGCGCCATGTCTATCCCTCTCCCCCCCCCTCTATCCGATGGTACGGCTGGGCGCGTGGCAGCACAGCCGTCTGGATGAGTCCGGCATTGGCGATGGTTGTTGATGATAACGACGAGGATGATGCTGGTGCGAAACGCTCTGATGCGAGCATGACGAGCACCCAACTTTGTGCTGCAGAGTCACGCTAAAAATCGCATTTGGCCCACAGCTCTATCTCGGCTATAGTAACTTGGATTTTGTAGCATGCAGCTGGCTGGCCTGCTCTCTGCCTCGGTGTGGTCGCCCTGTCTGCCGTTCAGAGCTGTACAGTGCAGCTGTGTCACGGGCCGCGCGAAGCTCTTGCAAACGCAATTACAGCCTAACCAAGAAGCCGCCTTTTTTGGATGCTTCTGTCTGAGTTCCGGCATCTGGCCCTCAAACTCATCCACGGAGACTTGCTGATCACCCCGGCAGAAATTGGTCTCACTCGCTGCTTCCTTCCGTCGGGTCCCTAAACAAGGCCGTCGTCGTTGTCGTTGTCGCGTTGTCCTCGTCGCCATAATCATCACTGTCGTCGTCTGTTGTTCCTTGTCTCCATCTCTCTTCCCCTGACCTCAACCTATCTGGCCTATCAACCGGTGTATTCCTTCCAGGCGCCTCGCAGTTTCGTCGCTTCGTTCTCATCGTGAAACCCAGATCAACACCTTGCACTGCATCACCCTCGACAGTACAACAGCAGCTATCTGCCGACTCATCCGCCTCGGGTCGTCGCAGGAACACACGAGGACGACCATCAGCTTCCCTTATACGCCCTTGCTATCTATCTCGGTCCTTTCCCTGTCGTGAATGGTGCAGTGGTAGACGCGAGCTTCGTTGGCGAGCTGCCTTGCTCAGCAGTCCACGCTAGACGCCAAACAGGCTCAACGGTCGGGCCCTGCAGCCAGCAGCTCGAGCCTAGCAGCATCGCCTCTGCCATTACACTGCCGCCATGTCTTCATTCAGCTCCGCACAAGGCGATGGTGCTGGCGACCAAGGCAGTCGCAATCCATCGCTCTCAGCCAGCTCACAGGCGTCATCCTCGGACCTTCGTAGAACGTCGCGTCTTTCCAGTACAGCCGGCATCTTTGATCTTGACGATGATGGCAGCATCGATGGAGCTTCCATTGGCAGCGGCAGCGGCAGCGGTCGCAGGGCTAGCAACACGCGCGTTTCGTCGCTTGGCAGCGGATCCCATCGAGGCTCGGTGGCAGATCGTGGCAGCCGCAACCTGTTCGATGTGCAGGAAGAAGACGTCAACGCGACCACCGTTCTACCTACAGCTTCGTCCGCATCCAGTTCTGGCAGCAAAGGCGCTCCTCGCAGCCAGATCAGCGGAGATACCTTCGGTAAGTGCACCATGGGAGCGTCAGTTTCCGACGACAAGGAGGCAGCGAGCAAAGGTGCTCGGACCGTCCGCTGCGGTGTCGGAGCAGAGTAGCGATGTCATTGCACTCCTTGTGACAGCCTTTGACCACTAGGCCATGATGATCCGTTCCAAAGTCACAGGTCGCTGACCGTGTTTGATCCTTCTCTTTTCCGACCCCTTTCCCTCGCTCGTTACAAACAATACGACCAACGCCATTTTCTTACTATCGACAAATGTGTCTGATGTCGGCTTTTCCGCTGATACGGATCCACAACCGACGTCGCTTCTGTTTCTGTGTTCCTGACACCCATCGATCCACGATTCGCTCGTTTCGACTCTCGTTCTCTTTGCAACTTTGGCTGCACCGACATCTGATTTTGTGTTTCTCTCTCGCTCTTGCTCTGCCCTTGCTTTTGCTCTTACATTCGGGCACCGCCTTTCGACTGCTTTGACGACGATGATCGGTACCTTGACACACGCTCGTCGCTCGATGACAATCTGCCTTTCTGGTGCATGGATTCATCTGATGCTCGTTACGTGGACCCTGGCAACTTCTTCAAACGTCTCTCCGCCTCGTGCCCCGACTCCGCTCGCTTCGATTATGGCTGTTTGCTCGACTCACGGTTTGGCTGGCTCAACGGCTGCATTGCCGTGACCCTATGATTTGCGTGCTGCCATTGTCGCTTGTTCGGTCCCTGAATTGGGGCTTGAATTGGGACTCCGCATATCACTTTGGCTGGCGTCCCGTGATTTCATTGTTGGCACTAACACCCTGCCGTTGCTGGTTGCGCGGCTGCGCTCTTCGTACATGGGGTGTGGGCCTTTTTGCTCTGCTGAAACCTCTCTCATGCGCCACCGCGGGCCACTTTATTGGCTTTTTGTCGACTTTGTTGCCCATCACAATCACTGGCTTGTGTCGTGGTGGCTGCTGCTGACGTTGGCTTTCTCGGCTCACTGGCTGGTTCGCCCTTTCGCAACGATCACAATGCTACTTTACCTGCATCTCGACATCCTCGACAACATTGTCACGGTCGCCTCTCGTTTGCATACATTGCAAACACCATGTGGAATCTTTCCGCACTTCTGCATCTTCGCCTCGCCGACGCTCTCGCATTCGACACGTTACCGGTTCCTCTGACGTCCTGACGCTTCGCCTCCGTTGGCACTCGTTTCTTGTCCCCTTCCTTTGCTGATGATTTGGGTTTTGCTGCCCGCTGCTGATAATGATGACGCTGATGCTGCCGCCACGTTGACGCTACCGTATCGACTCGTCAATCGGCATCGACTCCGAACTTCCTTTCACCCACAACTTCCGACTTTTCTCGACTTTCGGCACTTCCACGCGTACCGCTGACGCTGCGCACTGCTGCCTCGCTGCACCTACACGCTCACTGAAACAATCAAAAAAACGAATTTCCACCACACGCTGCACCTGCGCTCCGCCCCACGCCCCTTTCGTTTCTGTCGCCCTTTGGTCCCTTTTCCCGTCGCTCACCTGCCTCTCTCTCTCCCCACGTTGCTTGACGTTCCTGGATGGTCTCGACCCTGCCTCGCTTCGCCAAAAATCACCACCTCTCTCTCGCTCGCTTTCACCAAATTTCCCACACTCTGGTTGCCAACGACACCACTGTCAAAATCACCTCCGCATCGCTCCCTCAACGCTCTCGACACTTGCGCCGCACTGCATCGACGCATCCTATCACACTTGCACTCTTGCAACTTTCGCCATCGGATCAACCGCTTCATCGTCGCTTGTCACATCCAAACAGTCTCAGCGACGCAGTTCACCGACCCTTTTAGTCCAGCGAATCGCAACCGGATCAGTCCAGGCCATAGCGATCACAGCCAACTCGGCAGTCGACTAACTTCCACCTTCCTCGGCGACGACGACGCCTGCGATCCGAAGTCTTCGCCTTCTCCTTCTCCTTCAATCTCCAATCTCAGTCCCTCGGCCTCCTCTCCGTTGAGCGTAGCAGCCAGATCCGCCTCGGAACACAGCAGCAGCTTACACAGCATCATCGAGCTTGGTCCCTCGTCGCTTTCGTCTTCGACAGCCTCAGCCGCAGGCAAGCATCCCCGCTCAGATCAACCGCCTTCCCCAACGCGAACATTCAAGCATTCGCGCATCACAGCCCCGTCGACAGCGCCCAGATCCATCGAGCCAACCACTGCCTACGCTACAACCGCAGCACCACGTGGATCGCCGTCGTCTCCATCGTCATCCATTGGAGGCTTTTCTGCTGGATCCGCCAAGAGCTCCTCGCCGACCCATCCGTCTCACCCACAACCCCAGACCATTTCGCAGCCCTCGTCTTCTGCTCCTGCTACTGCTGCCGCTCATGCAAGCTCTTCACCTCCCTCTGCTTTGTCGTTGACCGGCCTTGCACCGCCCGGCTTCTCCCTCAGTCCACCCGCAGCCGCGCTCAAAGCGCTCAATCGCAGCTCTTCCAAGAGAATGTCGTTCGACACGGCGCCGTCTTTTTCAAGTCCGCTTGCCTTCGCATCCATCTTGCCGAACGATGACGATGCCAATGACGAAGAGACACTCAATGATAATGGCGCAAAGCTCGCTTCATCCTCTAGCTGGCATGATGGCGACGCACACGAACGGTCCAACTCGGACCCTCCAACAGCAGCAGCAAGTCGTCGAACACAAGGCTCAACATCATCTTCACATGGAAGTTACCATCAGCCTCTGTCGCCTACATCGCCTTCGTCCGTCTCGTCCACTTCCTCTCACGCTGGCGCGCGTCAATACAGGCAGGCTGCATCCGACCCGACCGCATCCGATATTGTGGATAGGGCCACCCATCGCAGCAGCTACGAGCAGCACATGTCGACACGCCAAGAGGCTCCCAGCAGCGCAGCAATTTCGGCTGCCGACCTTGCTGGTGCATCGCCTCTGGCTCGAACCTCGCTGAGGCTCGACCGCGAGCGATCCACCTCCAATCCCCTTCACAGAGCTGTCACTGGCGTTTCCCGGTTGAATCGCACCCCTTCACGACACTCGCCTCACCAAAGCACCGGTACAGTCGATGACGATGCTTCCTCGGTAGCTTCGGACGATTTTGGCACCACAGGCTCCAACCTGACGCGCAAATCGTCCGTGACCAGCTCGAGCGGCTCCATGGGGCCCCCTGCGATACCTCGTCGCATCGGAGGAGGTGCCACAGGCTCGCCTGCTCTGGAACCTGTCGACCGTCCCGTATCTACCATCGCCATGGGCAAGCGCAAGGAGGACTCGATGCTGGGGCTCGGCATCCCATCCAATCCTTCTCCGCTCTCGTCTGGCTCTTCGTCGGGTCTGCCAGCCTCGAGCTCGTTCCAGTCCGGATCGCCTACGATCCTCTGGGACACGCGTGGTGGACGTAGCGGTTCAGGCGTGTTCGCCCCTTCCAGCTTCAGCGGGTCTGCTAGCAACACCACAACAACCGTCACCGCCGGCGGCAGCGCCATCCTGCATTCGGCGCGACGCAGGCGTATGACTTCGTCGTCCCTCAGCTCGACAGTCCATCGCCGCGCCCGCTCTCTCGGCGGTGTGCTGTTAGGCGAAGGTGCCATCTCCCCTGTCGGCGGTCCAGATGGTGTGGATCCGAACCTGGTCGCAGCCATCGAATCAGGAAGTCCCAATATTCCGCTGCCTGTCCCTATTCCAGCCGCATCAGCTTCGCATCGGTCGAGCAGTATCAGCTCGTCCGGTACCCAGGGCGGCGCAGCGTCGCCTCTCTCGAGTTCAGGCGCTGGCTCCTCTTCGATCCCCCTAAGCTCGTCGCTTACCGCACGAGCTTCTCACCACCGTCGGAGGAACTCGCAGGTGATTGAGGACGACGAGGTGCCTCGACTCGAGACGGCAGGTTCAGCTTTCTCTCCAAGCCATACAAGATCGCGCGTTCGTAGCCAGACTCTTGGCGTTCCCGCGTCCTCTGGCGTGCCATTGTCTCCGCAGGCCGCGACAGTTGCTACTCAGTCGAGCTCGACAGGGCCCAGCCCGTCTGCGAAGAGTGTCGGCTCCGCCGGTCTCGCTGATGCCATCCGTTTGCAACGAGTGCCGACCGCCGTGCGCTTGGCTGGCGATCTCGTTGTGCCACCTTCGCCTTCGCCTCGTGCCATGCCCAAGAGCGCATCTACCGCGTCGATCGAGTCGCCGCTCAGCAAATGGACTGCCTCAAGCGCCAATCCTCAGCAGTCTAATCCCCTGATGTTGAGCGGACCCAGCCAAGGCCACGGACTCGGGCTTGGACTCTCTTCGGACTCTGCTGCATCACCAACGCCCAGCAGCCGCCTTCATGTGCCGCAGACGCCCAACGCCACGAGAAGCAATTCGCCTTTAGCCTACGAATATTCGTCCGGCGGCGAAGACGCTGGTGCATCTGGACGCTCGTCGCCGGCGATGGAACGGCTCAGAAACGACGAGATTGCCAAGCCCGGCCACGATAGCAGCGGTCAGCCTTTATCAGTCTCGATTCCGATTGGTCGCAACTACGGACCAACGGCAAGTCTGCCCAGCTCTGCTATTCTCGGCTCGCGCTCTCCCACACTGATCCCACCGAGACAGGATCTGCTCGATGTGCCGTCGAGCGCACCGCGTCATGCTGGTCTACCCGCCAGCACTAGCGCCTATTCGCCCCTGCTTGCTCTCAGCGTGTCTTCTGCTCGGACGAGCCCCACTGTCGAGCGACGACCCAGGCTCCCGTCCAGGCAGTCTGCCACACAACGCATGTCGTGGGGAGCTCAAGAGCTCTTTGACAGCTTGCAGGCGGCCGCCGACGGCGCCGGCGAAGAGCGCAACGACTCTGAGGACAAGCCGGCACCTTGGATCGCGTCGACTCAGGATGCTTTCGCCGAACCAGCGCTTGCACCTGCTGCTACGTCGTTGAGTCAGGGGAGAACGGCACAGGACAATCTGTCCAGCTCGATTGGCTCGAACTACCTGCTCGCCAACCCTCCGCCCTCGCGACGGATGCATCGGCCCAGCGATGCAGCGCTGTTCACGCCCGGCGGGATCTCGCCCGCAGCGGCTCATCAGCCGATGTCTGGTACCGACGAGTATGCACGCATCATTGTTCAGAGTCGAAACGCCAAAATGCAAAAGTGGCGAGCGCAGAATCCTTCCCGCTCAGGACCACAACCAGCTGGGCATCGGAATGAGCATGGCGCCGGCTTGGACGCTGCGTTCCTTCGGCGCGGTCGAGTCGAACCAAACACAACCCAGGCCTCTTTGGCTTCTGGACACACGAACCTGGCTCGCAGAGGTACAACGATCGGTCTTCAGCGGGACTCGAGCTTACTCGGAGCGCCTGTGCCGACAAGGCGCGCATCCGCAGTCGACTCGAACGACAGCATTGAATCACAGCTGGACGAAGAAGAGGAAGATCAGCGAGGCCTGGAATCTTCGGCATTTGCCGAATTCGAATGGGTCGACTGGCTCGACGAATATCGCAAGATGAAGGAAGCCAAGTTGCGATCCGAGCGCGAAGAAGCCGAAGCCCAGGCAGCCGCTGAGAGCCAAAGTGCCCAGGTTGGTCTCAAGGTCTCGGTCACAGCACAAGCCGACTTGGCGCTGAGAGAAGGGGCCTTTGGCAAGGCAGTCCCCTCTCCTTCACGTCGAACTGGCAGCGAGGCGGTCGACACCGGACGTGTAGCTACTTTGCAGCAACAATCGGCCGACGGGCAGCGCTCTGTCTCGGATCCGCTCTCGCGCCGGCGGCTGCAGACCGCTGATTCGGCTGAGACGGACCAGGATATGATCGATGCAGAGGAGGTGGAGGCTTCTCTCGCAGCTCTTAGTCTCAACGACAACGACGATGCTCGGTCCAGGACGATGCGTGCGTCCAAACCCGTGCAACTCGGACCCGCTCGACGACCCGAAGCACCATCGCGACAGTCCACCCGACCGAGTACGAGCCAGCAGCGCAGCTTTTCGCTCGCGAGCGCAGAGCTGTCTCGACATCGATCGGGCACAGGATCGAGCTCGACAGTCATTTCCACGTTAGCCTCGTCCTCCGGTCCCCTCAAATCTGATTTCTCCCCCGTCAAGCGGCTGGGTGCGGACCAGACCAAGAATCTCTCGCTCTCGCCTATCACGAGCCGTGTCACACCCTCCGCACAGTACACAAGCGCAGCAGGATCCGAATCGGCGCATGCACAAGCACACGCTGCCGGACGTGGGCGTCGCAAGCATCTCGGCGGCAAGATCGAAGCCTGGTGGAGCGCCGTCAAGTCAGGCTTCACGGCTCCGGCGGGGGATGGCTGGGCCAAGCCGGCCACGACCGCCTCTCCGCGATACAACGAAGCCTACGCCCGCACCGGTCAGGCATCTGCCCTGTCGCAATCGCTGTACCAGAGTCCGTCGGCCGCGTCCGGTCGCCAAGCTGGGTTCAGCCAATCCCGTCGAGACGGCCCTCGTCCTGCTCCCTTATCTTCGTCGTTGCTTGCAAGTCCTGCCGTTGCCATGCCGTCGCCTACTCTCGTCACGCAAGTGCAGAGTGGCTTTGGCCGTCATGTGCGCTCGCAGACGGGCAACACTGCGATGAGCGGGACCGAGTCAATCAGAACGCTGCGGCCCAGCACGTCGGCGCATAACCTCCGGAAAGACAAGCAAGATGGTCATGGACACCAGCGAGAGGAAATGCAAGAAGCAGGTGACCGTAGCAGCGACCGCAGGTCTGCGTCACCGGCAGCGGATGCCAGCTTCGTCACCGTGCAAGAAGAACCTAGCAGCTTGGAACCGCCCAAGTCGGCTTCTTCGCAGCAGAGCCAAGAGACGCATCTCACCGTGAGTAGCAGCGGGAGAGAGGGCGGAAGACGTCGTCATCAACCCAACCTGTCGCTGCAGCTGGAAAAGGGTCTCAGCACGTTTGATGCGGAGGAGTTTGACAAGATTGGCAAAGGCAAGTCGCCATCGAGCTCGAATCAGGCCAGTCCGACCAAACCGCCCATTTCTGCGCGATCTGCCGATAGCAGTGGCAGTGCCAAGGAAGTCAGCAACTCGCTGGCAGCTGAGCCAGCGCCGCAGCCTGCGCTCTCGCCTCGCAAAGACTCGTTACAGTTGTCGAAAGCGTGGGACTCGAGTCCACACATGATGCAGAAGCCATCGATTGATGATGCTGCCGATCGCGACCGCGACGCCAACCTTGAATCGGACAACGAGGGTCGCGCTGCAGCCAAAGCCAGGGCTGCCTCCAAGGCGATTACCATCCATTCAATCCGTCAGCACATTCGACACCGCCTTTTGGCCTCCAAGGAGAGTTGCGATCGTGAATTGCGTCGCATCATCGGTGCCATCAACAACTACGTAGAAAATGAGCTCGAGCACCAGGAGAATGAAGGTCGGCACAGCGTTATGGGTGATGATCAGGACGTAGAAGAGCTCGAAGAGGTCTTCGCTGACGATCCAGAGGATGCCTCGAGCGAGACTGCTGGTACGCACGCACTTGAGACGAGCCAATCGGCGCCACGGTCCAGGTCGTTGTCCATGTCGCGCGGCGCGAGCAACGCGTCGTCGTTCTCTGCAGGCGCTGCCGCCGCTGCCGCCGCCATCACTGGTACGGGCGCCACGCAGCACGAAGAGCCTCACGACGGCAGCCTCGATGCTGGTGTGTCCGTCGCCGAGACGCACGCACGTACTTCATCGGGCTCGTTGTTCACTTCGCCCACGCTTGGCGGATTACGCGAGGCAGCAGCAGTGCGATCGGCACGGGAGTACAAGCTGCCCGCTCCTCCGCCGGTCAATCTTGCCGCCGCCACAGCGACCTCTCAACGCACCGTAAGCACGGCCTCGGCGAACCCAAGCAAGCCTTCCAATCTCAACCCGCTCAGCCGTGCTCAATCGCTCAGTCGTCCAGCTGCTCGCTCAGGCTCCAACTCGCGTTCCACATCGCGATCGCATTCGCCCATGCCCGGGGTGCTGATGACTTCGAGCGTCTCGGCTTCATCCGGGTCTCCCCGCCTGTCCCCGTCGCGCAGAACGCGTGCGCTGCCAGCCGAAGAACCTGGCCGTCAACTCTGGATGCAGCCATTGGAAGAGCTGGTGGCAGTGGCAATGGAGGTGCTGGACGTCTCGATCAATTCGCTCATCGCGCGCCCTGGCTCATGCTCCCAGCTCATCTCTCGCATCCAAAGCATCGGACGCTTCTGGGATGAGCACCCCGAATGGGCAGGTCGCGGTTGGTTCATTCAGATCCTTCTTGCGGTGGCCGGACTCAGTCGTGTAGTCGAGTGGTGGGAGGCCGAGAAGGGCTTCTGGAACTTCAACGACGACGAAGAGCAGGATGCCGAGCCGATTCGCTTCATTCTGGGCGGTCATAGCGGCGACGCGCCAGGCGACGCCGCCGAACAGGAATCTGGCAAATTATCTGGCCTCTGGGTGCCTTCGACGGCGAGCAGTCCAACGCGAGCGCGCTCCCTGTCTGTCGCGCCTGGGGACGTGACCACCATCACCCGTGGCTCGACCAGCGGCACCGATTCGCCGGCTTCCTGTCTCGTAGGGCGAAATCTCGAAGCAGCGGACGACGTCGAGCAAGCTGCATCATTTTTCAGAGGCGATGCTGTAGCTGCCGTCGAGACCGAGCAGGACAGTCACGATGCAGAAGCGGACGGCGACATGACCATTGTCGATCGCGCTCGAACCACTCCGCAACGTATGACCAGCGACGAGGCGGACGGCGGAGCCACCACGCTCGACGCTTCCAATGTCGTGCAGGAGGAGCAGAGGCTGGACGAAGACGACGACGACGACGCTGCACACGAGACCGATGCAGCCCGCGAGGCAATCGAAGACGTATCGCAGCCGGTGCCGCAAAACTTCCGATCTGCCGGCATCAATGTGTTGATGGAGCTCAGCATGGACGACCAGCGCCTCCTCTACCTGAGTCCTGCTTGGAAGACGGTGCTTGGTTCTGATCCCGTCGACTTGTACGATACGCCGATCGAGCACCTGCTCGCACCTGGTGACGGTGACGTCTTTGCCGAAGCATCAAGGCAGCTCGAGGCGAACCAGTCCCACACCGTCGAAGCCGTCTTCCGACTCCGAGTTGAGAAATCGCTTGTCAGCTCATCGTCGTCCTCGGCTGTGTCCTCGGACGATCAGAGCGACGCTGTCTACTTTCAAGAGATGGAGGGCAAGGGAATGTTGATGATCGATCGGCAGAGCGGCAATCCTTCGCATTCCATGTGGGTCTTCAAGGCGACGGGACCGCCGCAACGCGAAGATCGGCTGCCAGATGTCGGCCTCGCCAAAGGCGGACGCGCCGTCGGAGCCTTGTTGGACGAACACACGGCCGCGCTTGCCCACGTAGCATCCATCTCGGTGGAGCCGGTGCTGTGTCGCATCTGCGAACGCGACGTACCGGCGTGGTTCTTCGAAAAGCACAGCGAGATCTGCAACGAGACGCACCGTCTGGACATGGAGATTGGCGAATGCAACGAGAGCCTCCGCGAGCTGCGCAGGGCGATCCAAGATCTGCACAATCGCCTCGAAAGCTTTACAGGGCAGGGTGCAGAGCAGCCGCTGGAATACCGTGGTGTCGCCATCACCACACCGCCAGCCTCAAATCAGCCACCCTCGGCGCTCGAGGGTCTCAACCGTTCCATATCGCAGCGCCAACCAGCACCGGCCTTTGTGCGCAAACAGCACCTTCGCTCCCTCGACGCGGCCATCGAACTGCTGCAAACGGCCTGCGACATTTCCACGCCGGCGATCAAGGACGAGTTTGCCAACGAGCCTATTGAGAAGCAACGCCTCCTATCGCCCACCTCGGAAAACAAGGTGGTCACCGTCCAGCAATGGCGACGACCGGCTCTGGACGATACGGCATTGGATCTGTTGATGGCTGATGTCGAGAGTGCGATGCGAAGCAAGCTCAGCGCCGTCAACCGTATGCTAAATACCATCGTCTACGTCGAGACTGTGCGACAAGAATGGGAGGAGCGCGTCGAAGCTGCGCTTGCCGCCCTGTCGGAAGCCGAGGAAGGATCCGACAGCTCGCGTGGCTCGTCGGCATCTGTGTCGGAATCTGGATCTGGCTTGGAGGACGCGGCAGACGAGCATCTCGATACGCGCGCAGGACTTGGTCTTGGAATGGAAGAAGCGCAACAAAGACTCGCGCAGCTTGCATTGGACTCGGATCGCCCTCCGCAAGCAGGTTCGCCGCCCATCGAGGAGGGTGCTGTTGCGATGCACCGAGCGCACAGCTCCTCCAGAGGCTTGTCAGCGGGAGGAATGGGTGCCTCTTCATCTCTGGGTCTGTCATCGCACCACGTTCCTCCTACACCGCACGCATCGGCCTATGCAGACTCAGCCCACAGTCGCCTAGCCTCCTCCTTGTCGGCCAGCGCCGCTGATGACAAGGCTGAACCAGAACAAGAGGACGATGGCCTGCTCTCTGGATCGATGCTTCTCGAGCAGGACGATCGAGATCTGCCAGCTCCGACTTCGGCTCTGTTCTCGGCGATGGGCGGTGCTGCACAAGATGAGGACGACATTCCCGCTGTCGACGACAAGATGGGCGGCTCGTCGCATCTTGCGCCGATCCCCATTCCTCGAGGTAGTGCGACCTTGGCACCACCTCCCGCGTCGGTAGACTTGCTAGCACCACGTTCCCACAGTAATTTCAACGCATCAGCTCTTTCGGTTCCCGCTACGGGTGTCTCGCAGAGACGTTCGGTAAGCCGGTCTCGTCGAGCTTCGCACCTGCTTGGCGTCACTGACGGTCTCGTCGGAGGAGGTACACCGCCTCTCTCGCCCCATCTGTACGGCGAGTCCCTTGGAGTATCGCATCGACACAATCGCAAGTTCAGCGTCTCGCACAAGAGCCCTATGGTCGGTTCCATGCCTTTGTCGCCGAGAATTCCGCCTGCAGCGCCCTCATCGCGGCCGACGGCATCGTCGATCAAAGACTTTGACATCCTCAAGCCCATCAGCAAAGGCGCTTTCGGCAGCGTCTTCCTCGCCAAGAAGCGCACGACGGGCGACTACTACGCGATCAAGGTACTGAAAAAGTCGGACATGATTGCCAAGAATCAAATCACCAACGTCAAGGCGGAGCGTATGATCCTCATGACGCAAAATCAGTCTCCATTTGTGGTCAAGCTCTTCTTTACCTTCCAGAGCGCCGAGTTCCTGTACCTCGTGATGGAGTATCTCCCCGGTGGAGATTGTGCTTCGCTCTGCAAGGTGCTGGGTGGCTTGTCGGAAGAGTGGGCGCGCCAGTACATCGCCGAAGTGGTGATTGGACTGCAGCATCTGCACTCGAAAGGGGTCGTGCATCGAGATCTCAAGCCTGACAATCTGCTCATCGATCAAAAGGGCCACCTCAAGCTCACCGACTTTGGTCTGTCAAAGATCGGTTTGCTGGGCCGTCAGACGCGTCAGGCGGTAGCGGCTGCCGCCGGTGGCTTTGCGGCCCATGCTTCGCGCTCGGACTCGAACAGCGGTTCGATGCCGAGTTCGGCGGCCTCGTTCGCCTCGGAATCGCGCAACGCTGCCCTTTCTACGCCTGCAGGCACCACCGCTGGCGACACGGCAGCTTCATTCTCACCGATCACGCCGGGTCTCGGCGGCATGATGCGCAACCAGTCGTTCTTTACCGCTCCGCCGCGAGGCCGCATTGTCAGCTCCTCTACGGACGCGAGCGACTCGGGCGAGTCCGACTCGCAGCGCGCTGTTCCTAAACCCTTGCCTTCAGCACGCATCGACAGTCCGGGCAATCTGTTTGGTGCTCATCCTCTGCTTGGCGACAATGGAGGCCCGTCTCCAAGCGACGGAGTATCAGGCGCTCCCAAACGCTTTGTCGGTACGCCAGACTATCTTGCACCCGAAAGCATTCTCGGTATCGGCATGGACGATTTTGCCGTCGATTGGTGGGCACTCGGTGTCATTCTGTACGAGTTTTTGTACGGCGTACCGCCGTTCCACGCCGAGACGCCCGAAAAGGTGTTTGACAACATCTTGTCACGACGCATCGACTGGGAGGAGGATTCAGTCGAGGTGTCGCCGGAAGCGCGCGATCTCATGGAGCGCCTCATGTGCACAGACCCCAAACAGCGTCTCGGCTCAGGCGGTCCAGAAGAGATCAAGAGCCATGCCTTCTTCCAAGGGCTCGATTGGGACAATGTCACGGCCGAGCCTGGTCCGTTTGTGCCGCAAGTCACCGATCCGGAGTCGACCGACTACTTTGACCTACGAGGAGCCAGCCACCAGGACTTTGACGACGAGCAGCCCGGTCACAGCACGCGCGAGTTTGCACGCGCCATCGAGGGCAACAAGTTTGTGCAAACGGGTCTGCCTTCATCACGAATGCGGTCTCGCCTCGAGCGGGCGCTGGGTTCGCAGAGCTCGACACAGAACGAGGACTTTGGCAACTTTAGCTACAAGAATCTACCCGTGCTCAAGCAGGCCAACGACGAGGTGATCCGTAAGATGAGGGAGGAGCAGATGCCGGCGCTGGCCAAAGCGCTCGAGCAGTCGGCCATCTACACGCGCCATCGCAGCTTCTCGGCCAAGGGCCGACCAGCACAGCGTGTCCACTCGCAGACGTTGGCCCTGGCTGGTCCTCCTTCGCCAGCACAGAGCGCATCATCGCAGGGATCGACGCCGTCGCGTTCGACGGCGCCTACCTCGCCGGCAGCACAGCTTGTCAACTCGGCACATCGTCGTCGACCCTCGGAGGTCCCAGGATCGTTGGCAGCGACCTTGACAGCCACGACGCCCGATGGCGATGCTGCTGGTATCAACGCCGGTCGATCGTTCCCGTCGCCCTCGGCGGCCATGCCTATCGGTATCGTCAATCGACGCCGACAGCAGCTGGTCGAAGCTTCGAGCAGCAGTGGCGGAGATAGGCGCAACTCGATGCCGTCGCGTCTGCGCACCAAGTCGGCTAGTCTTGCCGATCGTCCGGCGCTTCCGACACATTGGCAGCAGCAGCAGCAGCAGCAACCATCGCAGCCGGATGCTTCCAAAAAAGCGTCGCGCTTCACGACTAATGCTGATGGCGGTACGGCCACGGCAGCGTCAACCGCTTTGAGCTCACCCACCAACACGTTTGCGCCGCTTGCTCCTGCGCCAGGCGGATCGGCTGGCAGTTCGGACGAGATCGCGTGTCTCATCGCCGAAGACAACCCGATTGCGCTTCGCATGCTCGAGACCATGCTGGTCAAGCTCGGTTGTCGATGTACGGCAGTGCGCGACGGTGCCGAGGCGGTGCGACTGGCGATGGGCGATCACAAGTTTGCCGTCATGTTTATCGATGTGACGCTGCCCATCGTTGGAGGCGAGGACGTGACGCGGATGGTCAAGTCTACGCGCAACGTCAACTCGACGACGCCGATCGTTGCGCTAGCTTCGTTTGATCGGGGCGAGCCCATCGATGCTGCCGGCTCGCTGTTTGATGCGGTTCTTGCAAAGCCACTGGAAAAGATGGACGTCTGTGCCATCTTGTCGCAGCTCGGATTCACGCCGACCCAGGTGAGCGCCCAGCTCGAGTCATCGACAGCCCAAGCTGCACAGCAAGCCGTCGAAGGCACCGCCTTGTCTTCGGGCTCGGCATCAGGCACGACGAGTGCGCCAGCCGAGTCGCGCCCTCTTTCGCGAAAGTCGACCTTGGCACGCAAGACGCCATCGCAGCCGATAGCTGCAGGCACTGCAATTCGAGCCAGCACACCGCCTTTGGGATTGGGAGCAGCGGCGTTGAGCAACAGCACTGGCTCACCTCATCACACGCCGTACTCGTCGTCGCCTCTGGGCAGCTCGGTGCTCACTTCACGTCACTTTGAAGCGCCTCAGCAGCAATCGAAGGTGTTGATGAGCGGCGGTATGGCAGGACTGCATTCTCGTGCGTCTTCGCACCAGCAGCAGCAACAGCAAAAAGACAGCGCTCAGCGGGATCAGGAGACAGCCGAGACGTTGAGCAAGGTTGCCGAGAGACTGTCGCTGTCCTAGCTCTATAGGGCATGCCAGTAGCGCGATGCACTGTTATGATATAATGCTTTTGTCCGGTACTCCAGTACGCATATTGCAATGTTTCGTATAGTTTTGATATCATCGACCCTGCAACGAATGTGTCATTGTGAAGACCAGCTTAGGGCATTGATGGATGCTGTTGCTCGGATGTAGGTTGGCAGTAAGAGTGGCCGTGCTGAGCAGGCCTGAGGTTAAAGAAACAAAATGTTACGCCGCGCGAGCGAGAGTGTTTGATGATGATTTTGAACTTGAGCATTGCATTTTGCAGAACGAGATTGAGCAAGCGAGCGAGCGTACGTACACATGTCAAGTGGTTTGGAACTCGTACACACTGTATGGCTTTGGCTTTGCGCGTGGAGCGGAGAATGAAACGGGTGCAATCTGAGCGGAGATTTGGGTACGTGAAGGAGGACAACATGACGTTACAACACGTTCGCCGTTCAAAGTCTGACCCGTCCGCGCTCCGATTGCGGGGGAAAACGTGCTTTGGCTCTACGAGCTAGGCACCAGCAGCGATGCGGATCGGCCAAGATACAGTAGCATCCGCAAGCCCTCTCGCTCCGACGCGAGAGAGCGATAGAAAATCCAGAGGGATGCTCTTTTAGCAAGCACACAAGTTGGGCAGAAGCGTACAGTATACAGCCCGGGAAAAAGATCAACTAGATAGGCAGCAGGGTCTTTCACACGAGAGGAGACCCTGGCAAAACCATGTGCCTTTTCGTTATCAGTCTCGCACGCTAACCCAGATCAGAAGATGGCGGACACTTTACAGCACACACACATCGGTGGCAGGAAAGACGGTGGAGATGCACTACGTAGAAGCTCAAGGTGTCGTCAGTGCTTCCGGAAATAGTCTTCCGAGCGGGCGGAACAAGTGTCCGCGTCGGAGCGAGTTCTCGAGAGTGAGGGGTCGCTGTCGACTGGCTCGAGAAGCATTTGCTGTACAGAGTCTAGTTATGTTCAAATCCAGCAGCAACAAGGCACTCTCTCTTGGCACACGATAAGTCGGCAGCAGAAGAATGCAGAGCCCGGCCGTGTCGTGCTGTGCTGTTCGCATATTCCGATGGCATATCAAGCAGACAAGGAGCTGAAGCTCAAGCTGGGCTTGGGCTTGCCATGACGACCACATGATGAATCGACGAAAAGCGGCGGCGCCTGTTGCCGAGCCAGCTGGGTCAAGGAGGCTTGGCGATACCTTCTGAGCCGACAGGCCAAGCGAAGCGTCAAGGCAAGACAGTCGAGCTGGAGAGCGAGCCAACAGTGTCGATGTGCTGCTCGGTTTGGATTTTCTCTGCTTGCTCTTCGAGTGGCCACAATTAGGAACAAGCGAGCCGCGAGGTCTCAAAATCAATGCGCCATTGTCGAGTGAAACTGCTGCGTGTTTGGCCTCGAACCGCTCCTTTTGCGCCCAGTTGAATTTGCAAGACAAAAAGAAAAACAAATGCCGAGTTTTATCTTGGCTTGCAGTGTGCTGTCCAGTCAAGCCAATTTCGAGCTGGATCCTCTCTTTCTGGCGAGTTTCGAACGTGTGTGTGTGTGTGTGTAAAGTGCATGTTCGATTCAAGATAACTTTGTGAAATTGAAACAGTGCAGTGTGTTGCGGCTTGGAATGCGCGTTGCGAGAAAGAAAGCAAGAAAGAAAAAAAGAACCAGATGGCCGGTCTAGCTGTCTGTGCCCGTGCCTGTACTCACTACTGCACTGACCTGTGCTGTTTCAAAATGCAGTGCGCACCGTCTCGACAAGACCTCGTGTCTCCCATCCTCTTCGCCGTTGGTCACTTCTCCCATCGGTCAAGCAAAGCTGACGACCTCATCCTACTTCTTCTCCGTTTCCGTCACCATCTCTCTACCCATAGCCGCGACCGCTTCACTAAAGGGTACGGCACGCTCACTCTCGTGCATCCGATTGGCGCCCACATTTGATTAGCGTCTCGCGCTACGCTCTGTCTCAATCTTTGCGAAGATTGCCTCTTCAAGCTCTGATCGCTTCGTGAGCATATCGATGCACCGGTCATAACCGTCCAGTTTTCCGTTTCATATTGAGCAGCGACGCTCTTGCTCGGCTCGATTCCAATTCTCTACCTGGCTCTGTTCTGGCAGTCCACTACTGGGAGATCCGCTCAACTCGTGCTCTCAGCCGTGTTACTCCGCAACGTGACTCTTCCTCTTCCATTCTGTCTCGATAGAAACCTCGCATCCATGTTGCTCAGCTGTTGAACGGCCCGACATTCTACCATCTTCGCACCTGAGAGCACCGCGCTCGCCCACCTCAAGTCGACGAAGCCTCTCAACCGCCGGCTGTCCACACCGAGCGAGACCATCCTCACGCTCTCGTTACCGCTCAGGCTCGTCGGGTTTCCCTCCCCTCTCCCCTCCCTCTTCCCCGTCATGGCATCATTACTCTCGAGGCGTGCCTCGCACATCCTTCTTGTCCTGCTCGGGCTCTTTCTAGCTGGTACCATTGTCGTCCTTACCACCGCCAACGCTTACTTTTCCATCGACACATCGGCCTATATCCTACCAGAAGAGCTCGGTACTTGGGAGCAGATCCAGTCGGGCGATTCGCCAGATGGCCCCGATGGCTGGGCCGCTCGCATCCCGTGGCTCAACAAGCTCACCCACCACTCTTCCACCGTCAATGCCAGCGCATCCCATCCAGCCTCCAATGTCGACCCTAACGACATGGTCGCCAGGCCTCAGCCTTGGCGCGACAATACACCCAAAAAGTGGGACCCCAGCAACCCGAAGGAAAAGATCCCACGCATCATTCACCAGACATGGAAAGACGAACATCTGCCACCCAGATGGCAGGCCATTCGCGACGAGTGTGCCGCCATGCACCCGGACTACGAATACATGCTCTGGACCGATGCCGACTCGCGCAAGTTCATCGCAGATCACTATAACTGGTTCTTACCCGTCTTTGACGGCTATCCGTACCCCATCCAACGTGCAGACGCCATCCGCTACTTTGTGCTGCATCACTTTGGCGGCATCTACATGGATCTTGACATTGGCTGTCTTCGTCGTTTCGACCCTCTGCTGCGCTTCGAGGTCATCTTGCCCAAAACTATCCCCGTTGGTGTCTCGAACGACGTCATGCTCTCGGCAAAAGCACATCCCTTCATGGACCAGCTCATCCACAACCTCGTCAACTTCAACCATCAGTACCTGACCAACTACCCCACCGTCATGTTTTCCACCGGTCCCATGTTTGTCTCGGCCTCGTACGGCCTGTATGTCGACGTACACGGACCTGCCTTCCCCAGCACGCCCAAACAGCCCGAAGCTGGCTTCAAGGGCGTCCGCGTCCTGCCCAAGAGCTTATACGGCAAGAATGTCAAGCCGGTCGATGCGCCCGATGCGTTCTTCTCGCACTTTTACGGCTCGAGTTGGCATGCCAATGACGCCGGGTTCCTCATCTTTTTGCGCAAGTAC